>PVJN01008723.1:0-44590 GCA_004026805.1 Lasiurus borealis
TCAACAAAACAACAAGAAAGATCACTGTATGGGAGAACATATTTGCAAATGTTATCACTGATAAAGGTTTAATCTCCAAAATCTACAGCCAACTTATACAACTTAATAAAAGGAAGATGAACGATCCAATAAAAAAATGGGTAACGGACCTAAATAGAACCTTTTCGAAAGATGACAGAAGGAAGGCCAAGAGACACATGAAAACATGTTCAAAGTCACTTATCATCCGAGAGATGCAAATCAAAATGACAATGCGATACCATCTTACACCGGTCAGAATGGCAATCATCAACAAATCAACAAATGACAAGTGTTGGCGAGGATGCGGAGAAAAAGGAACCCTTGTGCAATGTTGGTGGGAATGCAGACTGGTGCAGCCACTGTGGAGAACAGTATGGAGTTTCCTCAAAAAACTAAAAATGGATCTCCCATTCGACCCTGTAATCCCACTCTTAGGAATTTATCCTGAGAAATCACAAACACCAATCACAAAGGATTTATGCACCCCTATGTTCATAGCAGCACAATTTACAATAGCTACAATTTGGAAACAGCCTAGGTGCCCGTCAGCAGATGAGTGGATCAGAAAACCGTGGTACATCTACACAATGGAATTCTATGCTGCCATTAAAAAGAAGGAATTCTCACCATTTGCAGCAACCTAGATGGAACTGGAGAGCCTTATGCTTAGTGAAATAAGCCAGTCAATGAGGGAGAAGCATCACATGATCTCACTCATTGGTGGATAATAAAGAACATTATAAACTGAGGAACAAAAGGATAGATACAGAGGCAGTAAAGCCTCAAACAGACTGTGAAATTACAGGAGGGAGATTAAAGTTAGGTGAGATAGATAAGAGATCAATCAAAAGACTTGTATGCATGCATATAAACATAACCAATGAACATAGGCACTGGGGGGGGTTGGGGTCTGCCTGGGAGGGAGGGGGGGCAATGGGGAGATATGTATAAAAAATTAATTTAAAAATTTTTTTAAAAAAGGGAAATGGAACCACATAATGGGAGAGAATAATTATAAATTATATCTGATAAGAGCCTAGTATCAATATATAAAAAACCATTAAAATTAAATAATAAAAAGACAAATAACCTTATTAAAATGGTAAAAAAAAATCTGAATAAACATTTTCCAAAGAAGGAAAAGATGCTCAACATCTTTTATCATTAGTCATTAGTAATTTCATCACTAGTCATTAGGGAAATGCATTATCAAAACTGTAATGAGATAGCACTTCATACTCACTAGGATGGCCATAATCCAAAGGACATAATAGCAAGTGGTAGTAATGAGGTTAAGAAAGTGGAATCATCATGTAAAATGGTGCAGCTGCTTTGGAAAACAGTAGGGTAGTTCCTCAAATGATTTAAACATAAAGTTACAATATGGCTGAGTAATTCCACTTGCAGGTATACACTCAAGAGAAATGAAAACACCTATCCACAAAAAAATTTGGACATGCAGCATTATTCATTATATCTTAAAACTGGAAAAACCCCAATATCCATCAATGGATGAATGGATAAACTAAATGTGGTATATTCATACAATGGTATATTATTTAGCCATAAAAAGGATTGAAGTATTGGTCTAAGCTACAACATGAAGAACCTAAAAAGCATTTTTGAAAAATTATAAAAGGAGCCAGTTATAAAAGACTTTAAATATTATGATGACATTTCCTAGATAAGGAAAATCGATAGAGATATAAAGGAGATGAGTGGTTGCCTAGGGCTGGTGGTAGGGATGGAAAGTCACTGCTAATTGGCAAGGGATTTTTAGAGTGAGGAACAAGTTCTAAAATGAGATTGTGTTGATAGTTGTATAACTCTGTGAATATTCTAAAAATCATAAAATTGTATATTATAAATGGGTAAATTACAAGGTATGTTAATTATACTCAATAAGTCTGTTAAAAATAATCTAGGACATGGGTCAGGATACTTTTCTGTAAAAGGCCATAGAGTAAATATTTTAGACTTTGTCAGACACATAAACTTTCTTTCACATATTGTCCTATATTTTCATTTACAATCTTTTACAAAAGTAAAAAACATTCTTAACTCTGAGGGTACAGAATAAAAGACCAGACGCCTGATTTGGCCAGTTAGCAGTAGTTTATCTGCCCCTATTGGAGGGAAAAGATGTGGTTTCTTGATAATACAATTACTATATGTTTAAAGCATCTCTCACTTCCTCCTAACTCATACTCAGGAGAACAGAGATGATTTTGATAAAATTATAAAGGATAGCTACAGTCCTTCATTACCTATTTATTTGGAATACTCCACATTATGAGTATTTACAGAACAAGAAACAGATGTATTTAGTAGAATCCAACAAATCCTCATTAGAAAGACAGATCATCAGTCATAGAGACTGAACTTAGATGGTGAAAGGCAGAAGTGCATCTTCAATTACCTAAATAGAAATCCTTTAAAGGTAAAGAAAATTATATAAGGGCTACTAAAATAGTTCTTATGAAATATCAGGGTGTGCAAGAGAAAGAACAGAAAAAAAAATGAAGTTGTTAGAAACAAACAAAATAATTAAGAACTGTACTTAAGAGTTTGTGAAATTTCCCTCACATCAATTTGTACTGAGATACAAAATTTAATAATTTCAGTGCTACCAACTTAAAAGGAAAACTTTAAAGAAGCTAAAAGTGGAGAATCCAAGATGGCGGCTTAGGTGAGCACCTAAACTGCTTGCTGTCTTGCACAACGATTTCAAAACTACAACTAGAAGACAAAACGGACATCATTCAGAACCACAGGAAAGCTGGCTGAGTGGAAATTCTACAACTAGAAGGAAAGAGAGGGACTCACGGAGATCCAGAGGAATTGCAAAAAGCTGAGGTATGGAGATGCACGTGTGGAGAGAGTGGGTGCCAGATTGCCTGGCTGGCTTCCTCTGCAGGAGGGAGATGGGAGACTTCCAACAGCGCTGGACCCCTTATCCTATGGCACTGAACCCCAGGCCTGGCCGAAACTCATATGGGGGGATTTTGGACTGTGAAAAGGGAGAAGTGCATGGGAATTTAGGAGAGCCGCAAAAGGGCAGAAGTCTGCGGGCGCGCACTCCGCTGTGTGCAGAGGTTGGACTGCTGATTGTGCTGCTGGTTTGTGGGCGGGAGACAGAGCCTACAGACTGTGCCACTTCTAACTCCACTAAACCTCAGTTTCCAGCAAAACGCTGGGGACCCAGACTCATACAGGTTTGGAGAACAAGGGAGCCGGAAAGGCAGCAGTCTAGAGGCACTGAGCGTGTGCACAGGGACTGCTCCAGAAATTACCCAGAGACACGTAAGACCCAGGGGCTGCGTAGGGTGGGGCCAACTGGAAGGCAAGGCAGTCTGTTAAGCCCTGAGACTCCACTCCTGCCAAGCTCAACAGAGAGGCTCTTGCAGTTTTGCAAGTCTTATATCATAAGGCTGAATCCAACACAGAAGTTCTCTTGGCACAGTGAAAATGTGGAGACAAAGGAAGAGATCACAAACAAAAGAAATGGAGGAAAACAAATGACTGGATATAGAGTTCAAAACTATGGTTATAAGGTTTTTCAAGAATCTCCTAGAAAAGATGGATAAATTTAGCAAGACCCAAGAGGAGAAGAAAAAGGACCAACTAGAAATTAAATAGACACTGACTGAAATAAAAAATATTATACAGAGACCTAACAGCAGACTAGAGGAAGTCAAGAATCAAGTCAAAAATTTGAAATATAAAGAAGCAGAAAACACTCAACTAGAAAAGAAAAAAGAATCCAAAAATGTGAAGATAATGAAAGGAGCCTCTGGGCCAGTTTCAAGTGTACCAACATCAGAATTGTTGGGGTGTCAGAAGAAGAGAGAGAGCAAGATACTGAAAACCTATTTGAAGAAATAATGACAGAAAACTTCTCACCTTTGGTGAAAGAAATAGAAGTCCAGGAAGCACACAGAACCCCAAATGAAAGGAATCTAATGAGGGCCACACCCAGGCACATCATAATTAAAATACCAAGAGCAAAAGACAAAGAGAGAATATTGAAAGCAGCAAGAGAAAAACAGTTCATTACCTACAAGGGAGCACCCATAGGATTGTCAGCTGATTTCTCAACAGAAATTATGTAGGCCAGATGGTAGTGGCAAGAAATATTCAACGTGATGAATAGCAAGAACCTACAACCAAGAATACTCTATCCAGCAAAGCTATCATTCAGAATTGAAGGGCAGATAAAGAGCTTCACAGATAAGAAAAAGATAAAGGCGTTCATCAACACCAAACTGGAATTATATGAAATGCTGGAAGGTACTCTTTAAGAAGAGGAAGAAGAAAAAGGTAAAAGATAAAAAATTATGAATAACAAATACATATCTATCTACAAATGAATTAAAAATTTGATGAACAGAATAAACTGGTGAATATAATAGAATCAAGAGCACAGAAAGGGAGTGGACTGATAATTCTCAACGGGAAAGGGGTGAGGGGAGTGCAAGGAGAGACTGGACAAAAATAATACACTTAAGGATGAGGTCAATGCAGGGGGGGAGGTAAGTGTAGAGGGAGGGTTGGGAGCTGGGTGGAGGGGAGCTATGGAGGGGGAAAAAAGAGTAACAAATGTAATAATCTGAACAATAAAGATTTAATTTAAAAATTAAAAAACAAAAAAACTAAAGAAGCTAAAAGCACTATGCAAAAACAATGCTATTACTATTTTTAGTAAAGAACAAAATATATTTTAAAATATATTTTATTGATTTTTTACAGAGAAGGGAGAGGGATAGAGAGTTAGAAACATCAATGAGAGGGAAACGTCCAACAGCTGCTTCCTGCAACACCTACTGGGGTTGTGCCCACAACCAAGATACATGCCTTGAACTGAAATCCAACCTGGGACCCTTCAGTCCCCAGACTGATGCTCTATCCACTGAGTCAAACCAGTTAGGGCGCAAAAATCTTATTGAGAATAAAATTACATTTGACCTCACTTGTTAAGAAACAAAATTATTGTTTTTTTGTTTTGCTCTGGGGCACATAGATTCCTTTCTCATCTTCTTTTATCATGGAAAGGTTTCTAAAAAGAGGATGTTTTACTCCTCAGGGATAAGAACTCTGTCTTTTTTATTCCTAATATTTAGCAGAGTACTTGGTACTCAAATGTTTTTTGAGTTGTACTCAACAAGGGAAGAGAAAGGAAGAAAAATGTATCAGCAGAAACTTGTGAAACTTTGTTCCAGATCTGAAGAATCATATATGAAAAAAGAGACTAACCAAAGAGAATAACCAGGCAAGAAGGATTTATATCAATTGGAAAGAAAAGCTGACAAATATGAGAAATTGGGAAGGCTTTTTGTTGTTTTTGTCTAGGTAAAAGAAAATAAAGTAGATAATTCAGGCAAAGGTAGAAATTCTGTCTTCTTGTTAAAATTGGGTTGATAATAAATATTTAAAGACACGAGCCAAAGAAAGCAAATGCAATTAAGCAAAGAAGAATTTAACATAAATAATTTCCTATGGCTTATCAAAGCTGCAGGAGTAGAGGAGTTCTTAAAGAATATGTGAAAGGAAACAAAAGAGGAACTCCTATGGACCACATATGATCACAGGAAGATGATGAAATTAAAGTTTAAAAAACAGATTTGGAAAGAGTGGTCTATTTCAAGTGACATTTTAAAAGAAGTGACATTCAATCTTTTAAAAAGAAGTCAATATTTTTAAAAAGTAATCTTTAGATGGTGCTGAAAGGAAAGAAATAATTCTTTAATGGAAAAAAAAAACTGCATTAGGGAAGGCAAACATACCAAATAGCACACTGAACGTTTGCGTTTTATTTGAAGGCAGCACATTACCTGTTCAAATGCTGTTGAAGCTTTTCTCCCTTGTTCTAGATCAACTGAAGCTGCCATCAATAAACATGTTTTCTGTGCAATCAGAATTACTTGATCAGAAGGACAAAACTGGGACAGCTGATAAGAAATAACCAGAACATTAATGAGTAGTGAGAATTCTGCCAAGTGAACACAATCAGAATGAAAATCAGCAATATTCTGTCTGAATGAGAAAATTCAGCTGGAAAAGCATATCTCACTTTAAAAATGATATAGATTATAATATTAATTTACAATTTCAATTTTATATTACTTTCCATTGTTTCTCTAGAGAGAAAATGATTGATATCTTCATAATTTTCCTTTCTTTCCCAGTGATAAGTACTGTCATTTGGCCCTGTATTTCTATTTAATGATCTATTTCTTGATTTATGTGTTAATTTTTAAGTGATGCCCTTTCCCAACAGCAAATACATTTCCCTATTGTATTGTGTAGAACTGAAATTAGTCCATACATTTCCATTGTTGAAAGAGATAATGGCAAATCTTGACAGGTGTTAGACATAACCTCATCATTAAACCTTGTCTTTTAGCTCTAGGAAAAAACTCCAATTTGTATTAAAATGAAACTGTAGACCACTTGGTATTTTCACATGGAATCCTACTAGTGCTACCACAAATGTCAAAACTAAAAGCAATTTATTTCACTCAATTAATTAAAAATATACCTAAACTTCCCAAAGACTATTTCTTAATTTTCCCAAATGTTTATGACAATCATCATCATTATCACTGAATTAATAGCATTTCAAGAAAGTCAAGTTCTCTAGGTCTCAAGTTACTAGTACTCGTATCTAAGATTACAGAGTTGTACTAGATTATAGTTCTCTCTAGTTTGAAAACTCTTACCATTTAATCAATATAGCAAACTGTATACTTCTGAATGTGTATGAACAATATTCTTTTTTAAGTATATTTTTATTGATTTCAGGAAGGAAGGGAGAGAGAGAGAGATAGAAACATCAATGATGAGAGAGAATCATTGATTGTATCCTGCATGCCCCACACTAGGGACTAAGCCAGCAACCTGGGCATGTGCCCTTGACAGGAATCAAACCTGGGACCCTTTGGTCTGCAAGCCGAAGCTCTATCCACTGAGCCAAACCAGCTAGGGTTGAACAATATTCTTTAGTGTATCTTTTTTTATTCTTTCATCAGTCTTTGTTTTTCTTTCTAGCATTTAACTTCTACCTTGGAGGTGAATAATTTTAAAAATGCTTATAATTGGAAAATAAGCTCACAAATTTTTACATACAGAACCTGCTCTAGGAAAAATTATAAAGTAGACCCAAGCTTTTTAAGCAACCTTTTTACTCTCTGTTGTCCCAAGGTATCTATTCTATATTCCTATAGACTTATAGTATACCCTTAAACCTTCCTAATATTTTGAGGATTGACAAATTGTTAGAGGATTCTTCTCCTAAAAATAGTTATATTTTAATACAGGCCTCTCAGAGACTGAAATTGTTTAAAAGGCAAAGAAGTTACTTATGGCAGAACTTTAGGCTCCATGATAGTTGTTAGTGATATTTTGATATGGTGAGATCTGCTTTATGCTCTTACATTATACCCTACACACAGGTGGGGAACATCCAGCCAATAGGCATATAAGGCCCACAAATAATTTTGTCTGGCACTGCCAAGGAATTTGGGGTGAGTTAATTAAGTGTTTGACCAAATATAGCATGATAATTTTAAGTTGATAGTTTTTTTAGCATATTAGGCTTTTATTATCCTATCTAATAAAACAGTAATATGCAAATTGACCATCATCCCAACACACAAGATGGTTAACCTCATGTGGACACAAGATGGCCACCACAAGATGGCCGGCAGGGGAGGGCAGCTGTGGGTAATCAGGTCAGCAGGGGAGGGCAGTTGGGAGGGACCAGGCTATAAGGGAGGGCAGTTAGGGGTGATCAGGCCTGCAGGAAAAGGTGATTGGTCCACCAGTGGAGGGCAGTTGGGGGCAACCAGGCCTGCAGGGGAGGGCAGTTAGAATTGACAAGGCCTGCAAGGAAGGGCAGTTGGGGGTGACCAGGCCAGCAGGGGAGGGCAATTAGGGGTGACTGGGCCAGCAGGAGAGGGCAGGTAGGGGCAATCAAGTCAGCAGGGGAGCAGTTAGGCATCGATCAGGCTGGCAGGGGAGTGGTTAGGGGGCAATCAGTCAAGCTGAAAGACGAGCAGTTGGGAGCCAGCAGTCCTGAATTGTGAGAGAGATCCCAGATTGGAGAGGGTTTAGGCTGGGCTAAAGGACATTCCTTCATGCATGAATTTTGTACACCAGGCCTCTAGTACAGGATAATGACAACAGGAAATTTCTAGTTCTGAAATTTGGTCCTGAGGTAATATACTAGAAAATGTCCCCCAGATGACAATTACAAAACATAATCCAAAAGACAATATAATGCAGGACTTGTAGATATTGGTGAATATTGAATGGTGAGAGAAGGGAAGGTGAGGTGGATGTAGGATAATCTTTCACAATCACTTTAGAATCACTGTTCATTTTTCTTCCAGCTCCCACAACAAAGAATAAAAGTAAAAGATTTTCATTCAGTTGTTTTTGGCATAAAATAAAGCACATTCTTATGGAAATATCACCTCTGTGCTTAATTCTCTGCATTGAGAACTTGACATTTTTCTAACAAAAGTTTTATAAAGACTAAGTTCTTGTGAACTTTGTATTCAATGAATCATCATATATAAGTTGTTTGCAAATAATAGTTATGGATTCATAGTGCTTCCATTTTCTTCTTTTTAAAAAAATTATTTTATTGTTTAAATTATAAATAGTAGTAAATATGCCTCCTTTTTCCCCCATTGACCTTCCCCTGGCCTCCCCTAGATCCCTGGTACATGCCATCACCAGCCCCTTAGGGTCTTGCATCCATTGGTTATGCTTACATGCATGCATACAAGTTCTTCGGTTGATGTCTTACCTCCCCCGCCAAACCCTCCTCTTCCTTCCTGCTGTAGTTTGATACTCTGTTTCATGCTCCTTTGCCTCTGTATCTATTTTTGTTCATTATTTTATAATGTTCTTTATATTCCACAAATGAGTGAGGTTATGTGGTATTTTTCTTATACTGATTGGCTTATTTCACTTAGCATAATGCTCTCCAGTTCCATCCATGCTGCTATAAATGGTAAGAATTCCTTCTTTTTTATAGCAGTATAGTATTTCATAATGTAGCTATACCATAGTTTTCTAATCCACAAATGTGCTGATGGGTATTTAGGTTGTTTCCAAATCTTAACTATTGTAAATTGTGCTGCTAT
Source organism: Lasiurus borealis (assembly GCA_004026805.1). Classification (NCBI taxonomy): domain Eukaryota; kingdom Metazoa; phylum Chordata; class Mammalia; order Chiroptera; family Vespertilionidae; genus Lasiurus; species Lasiurus borealis. The sequence goes on from PVJN01008723.1 coordinate 9,174, forward strand.
GAACATAGGGGTGCATATATCCTTTTGGATAGGTGTTTCCATTTTTGGGGGATATTGCAGGCTCAGTACACGAAATTCCTGTACCAGGGGTGGGAGTTCCTCAGCCCGGCCTGCACCTTCTCCAATCTGGGAACCCTCGACGAATGTCCTACTACCTGTTTACAGGGATTGGGCCTAAACCAGCAGTTGGACATCCCTCTCACAATCTGGGATTGCTGGCTCCAGCCACTCACCTGCCTGCCTGCCTGATTGCTCCTAACCACTCTGCCTGCCAGCCTTATCACCCCCAACTGCTACCCCTACTGACCTGCTCACCCTCAACTTCCCTCCCAACCTGCCTGCTCACCCCCAACTGCCCCCCTGCTGGCCTGCTCACTCCAAACTGCCCCCTCACTGTCCTGATCACCTTCAACTGACCCCCACTAATGACCTGCTCACCCGCAACTGGCTGCCCTGCTGATGCTTACCCCCAACACCTCCTGCAGTCCCATCCTGGCCTGATCACCACCTGGCAATACCAAGGTCCCAACCCCTCCTTTTTTTCTTTGTCTTTTCGTTTTCTCAGAGCCTCCTTGAGTGGAGGCCAGGGCTGGCTGGAAGCAAGTATCTAGAATTTATTTATGTTCTATAATTGAAACTTTGTAGCCTTGAGCAGAGGCCAGGGCTGGCCAGGAAGCTTGGCTTCCTCCATCACCAGGGCCAATCCAAGCCTCCTGCTCTCTCCAGCTCTGTGACTGCCACCATTTTTGTTGGGATTTATATACCTTCCATAATTGAAACATTGTAGTGTTGAGTGGAGGCCAGGGTTGGCAGGAAGTTTGGCTTCCTCCTTTGTCAGAGCAACCCAAGCCTACTGCTTGCTCCACCTCTGTGGCCAGCCACCATCTTGCTTGGGTTAGTTTGCATACTTGTTCCTGATTGGATAGTGGGCATGGCTCAGTGGAGCAGAGTGACAGTTAATTTGCATGTTTCTATTTTATTAGTGTAGATATTCCTAGAAATCTTATTACTGGGTCAAATGGCAGTTCCATTATTAATTTTTTGAGGAAACACCATACTGTTTTCCACAGTGGCTGCACCAGTCTGCGTTCCCACCAGTAGTAAAGGACGGTTCCTTTTTCTCTGCATCCTTTCCACCACTTGTCTTTTGTTGATTGGTTGATTATAGCCATTCTGGCAGGTGTGAGAATGTATCTCACTCTTGTTTTGATTTGCATTTCTCAAATGACTAGTGACTTTGAGGATGTTTTCATATGTCTCTTGGCTTTCTGTATGGACTCTTTTGAACAGTATCTATTTAAGTCCTTTGTAGATTTTTTGATTGGATTGCTTATCTTCCTTTTGTTAAGTTGTATGAGTTCCCTGTAAATGTTGGAGATTAAACTCTTATTGGAGATAACATTGGCAAGTATGTTCTCCCATGCAGTAGGCTTTCTTGTTGTTTTGTTGATGGTTTCTTTTGCTGTGCAGAAGCTTTTTATTTTGATGTAGTTCCATTTGTTTATTTTCTCCTTAGTTTCCATTGCTTTAGGCGCTGAATGGGTAAAGATATTGATACAACAAATGTCTGCTATTTTGGTGCTTATGGCTTCTAAGGTTTTTATGGTTTCCCATCTTATGTTTAAGTTCTTTATCCATTTTGAGTTTATTTTTGTGTATGATGTAAGTTGGTGGTCTAGTTTCATTTCTTTTTGAAAGTATCTGTCCAATTTTCCCAACATCATTTCTTGAAGAGACTGTATTAACTCCATTGTATAGTCTTGCCTCCTTGTCTCAATATCTGAGTTCTGTTTTGTTCCATTGGTTTATACGTCTGTTCTTGTGCCAGTACCAGACAGTTTTGAAAACAGTGGCTTTGTAGTATAGCTTGAAGTCTGGTATTATGATCTCTCCAACTTTGTTCTTCTTTATAAAGATCACTGTAGCTATTCAGGACCTTTTTTTAATCTGTATGATTTTTTGGAGAGTTTGTTCTAGGTCTCTGAAGTATGCTGTTGATATTTTAATGAAAATTGCATCGAATTTATAGATTGGTTTGGGTAGTATGGACATTTTAATGATGTTGTTTCTACCAATTCATGAACATGGTATATTCTTCCATTTGTTCATGTCTTCCCCTATCTCTTTTTTCAGCGTCCTGAAATTTTCTGAGTACAGGTTCTTTATCTCCTTAGTTAAATTTATTCCTAGGTATCTTAATTTTTGTTTCATTGGTAAATGGGATTTCTTTTTAGTTTCTCTTTCTGTGAGTTCACTATTGGTGCATAGAAAAGTCATAGACTTCTGTGTTAATTTTGTATCCTGCTACATTGCTAAATTCATTTATTAAGTCTAGTAATTTTCTTAATGGAGTCTTTGGGGATTTCTATGTAGAGTGTCATGTCGTCTGCAAGGAAAGACAGTTTTATTTCTTCTTTTCCAATTTGGATGCCTTTTATTTCTTCTTCTTGTCTGATTGCATTGGCTAATACTTCCAGTACTATGTTGAACAGGAGTGGTAAGAATGGGCATCCCTGTCTTGTTCTTTTTCTTAGGGGAATTGATTTTAGTTTTTGCCCATTGAGTATGATGTTGGCTGTGGTTTTGTCATATATGGCTTTAATTCTAAAGATAGACCATTTATTGGGACAAAGGCAAAGTCTCTCCAAATTCAAGAAGATTGAAATCATATCAAGTATCTTCTCAGAGCACAATGGCATAAAAGTAGAAATCACAAAAATTCAAACTCTTGGAGGCTGAATAGCATACTATTAAACAATGAGTGAGTTGCCAAAGATATCAAAGAAGAAATAAAAAACATCCTGGAAAAACGACAATGAAAATACATCAATCCAAAATCGATGGGGCATAGTGAAAGCAGTACTGAGAGAGAAATTTATAGCATTAGAGGCCTACCTTAAGAAACAAGAAAAACTGGTAATAAACCATTTAACACTGCAACTTGAAGAATTAGAAAGAGAGCAACAAGAAAATCCCAGAGTGAACAGAAGGAATGAAATAATAAAGATCAAAACAGAAAAAAAAAAAATGCAATAGAGACCAAAAAACAATGCAAAATATTAATGAAACCAAGAGCTGGTTCTTTGAAAGGATAAATAAGATTGATGAACCTCTGGTCAGGATCACCAAGAGACAAAAGGAGAGGACCCAAATAAACAAAATCAGAAATGAAAGAGGTGAAATAACAACAGATTCCAATGATATACGAATAATCATAAAAAATACTATAAGAAACTCTATTCCAACAAACTGGTCAACCTAGAAGAAATGGACATATTCCTAGAAAAATATGACCTTTCAAAATTCAACCAGGAAAAAATAAAAAATTTTGCCGAAACCGGTTTGGCTCAGTGGAGAGAGCTTCGGCCTTCGGACTGAAAGGTCCCAGGTTCGATTCCGGTCAAGGGCATGTATCCTGGTTGTGGGCATATCCTCTGTAGGGGGCGTGCAGGAGGCTGCTGATCGATGTCTCTCTCACATGGATGTTTCTAACTCTCTATCCCTCTCCCTTCCTCTCTGTGAAAAATCAATAAAATATATTTAAAAAAATAAAAATAAAAAATAAAAAATAAAAAATTTTGAATATGCCAATAACTATGGAGGAAATTGAAATAGTAATCAAAAAACTTCCAGCAAACAAACACTCTGGATCAGTTGGCTTCACAGGGAAGTTTTATCAAACATTGAAAGAAGAAATAAAACCTGTCTTCCTCAGACTATTCCAAAAAATTCAAGATGAAGGAACACTTCCAAGCTCTTTCTACGAAGTCCGCATTACCCTAATCCCAAAACTAGACAAAGACATTATAAAGGAAGAGAATTATAGGCCACTATCCCTCAGGAACACATATGCCACAGTTCTCAACAAAACTCTAGTAGATCGAATCCAGTATTACATTAGAAAGATCATACACCCTGACTGAGTGGCATTTATACCAGGAATGCAAGGATGGTACAATATCCACAAATCACTAAATGTGATACACCACATAAACAAATTGAGAGATAAAAACCATAGAATCATATCCATTGATGCAGAAAAAGCACTTGACAAAATCCAACACCTTTTATTGATAAAAACTCTAAAGAAGGTAGGAAAAGAAGGATCATATCTCAACATAATTAGTTGATAATTTTGTATGGCCCATGAGTGATGTTATAAATATCCAAATGGCCCTTAGCAGAAAAAGGTTTCCCACCTGTGCCCTGTAGGGATCAAATTCTCCAGGATATCCATGCTTAGACAAATATTAAAAGTTTCTACATTAAAAGCTAACCCCACTCTGTATTTAGCCATAATGGTGATACTCCTGTTGTAGTACATGAATGACATATTTATTACAAGACTCTTACCTTATAAGAAATAATGAAAAACTCTCTCATTGTCACTGGGTCTTTGCTACATTGCACAGCCAAATTCCAAGCTAAAAGGTAACATGAGATAATACAGTTATGAAAAGTAACTGCTTCACACATACCATTATAATCTCTACTAGTCGCAAATTATATATATTGAAAGGAAATTAGAATATTGTAATATTACTATTCACCATCTTATATAATAAGGAGGTGATATGCAAATTGACTATCATATTCTTATACAAATGGTTGCCCCTATGTGGTTACAAGTTGGCTGCCCCCATGTGGTCACAAGATGGGTGCCCCCATGAGGTCATAAGATGGCCACCACAAGATGGCCAGCAGGGGAGGGCAGTGAGTGGCAACCAGGTTTGCAGGGGAGGGCATTTGGAGGGGACCAGGCCTGCAGGGAAGGGCAATTGGGAACAATCAGGCTGGCAGGGGAAGGCAGTTAGGGGCAACTGGGCTGGCAGGCGAGGGCAGTTGGAGGGGACAAGGCCAGCAGTCCCGTATTGTGAGAGGGATGTCCCACAGGGATCGGGCCTAAACTGGCAGTTGGACATGCCCCAAGGAGTCCCAGATTGGTGGGTTGAGGTACACCCCCACTAGAGCGCAAATTTTGTGCACTGGGCCCCTAGTTTCTCTATAATAGAAGTGTCAGAGATGGAAGCAAATTAGTGAAATGTATATGAAAATAAATAAATTGATTAATAAATAAACAATAACATGATGTAACAACAAAGACATGATATGAAAATATGATATAAAAATAAGAATATGATATAAAAATAATAAAACATGATATAAAAATAACACTGATAAAAACAATGACTGATAAATTGATTAAAATTATCCTAATATCTCCCTGTACACCACATTAAGAGTAAAAACACTTTCAGAGTGCTTGACTGATTTCCCTTGTGATAAAGTGTTTACAACTTTAACATCACAGACTCTTTGAAATTGAAAGCAACATATAACTGACTGTCCAAAAACGGGTTCAGTTAAGAATATTCCTACTCTGTCTACACTTTGTCCTTGTGATTTTTAATAGTCATTGCAAATACTGGCATCACGGGAAACTGTTTTTGAATTAATTTAAATGGGAGGCTAGTGTCAGATGGAGACAAGTCAATTCTTGGAATCAGAACAACCTCTCCTTCCACAGATCCTGTTAATACTTCAGATTCCATTACGTTAGGACACAATCTTTTGATAATAAATCTAGTACCATTACAAAGACCCCACTTACTATTAAGATTTCTCAGTAGCATGATGATTGCACCAACTTTCAATTTTAATTTATGACATGACATTCCCAAAGGAATAAAATTATTAAGAAAATTGATGGGGATATATGAAGATGGCTGCTGACAGGAAGGCAGGCTACAAGACAGTGTGTAAGAAAACAAAAGGAAAGTGTGCGGACATATGAGGAGTATCTATTTGTGAGTGAGGAACTGTTGGGGTCTGCTGGACTGGATTGTATTGACTGGGCAGACTCCACTGCTGCTGAAATCTCTCCTGGAGGAACCTGCTCTGCCACAGAGAATGCAATGCGCCATCTTGAAGGGGAGAGTGGCTGTGATTGGAAGCCTAGCCTTACCTTCAATCGGGAAGAATTGGATACCTCCTGGGACCCTACAACCACAATACCCAGGGAACCCACAAACACTGGGTCTCAAGCAGTGTGAATACACTCGCTCAGACAAGCTCTGCACCTTCTCACAGACAGGTCAGATTTTGCCCAGAGAAAGGTGAGGTCTGTGATCCCAGTTGAAGGGAGAAATACACGAAGTGGGTTCTGTAGGTTCAGAGGATTCCTTTCTCTACACCCTTGCCAACACTTGTCCTTTGTCTATTTGTTAATGATAGCCATTCTGACAGGTGTGAGATGGTACCTCATTGTTGTTTTGATTTGCATCTCTCAGATAATTAGTGACTTTGAGCATATTTTCATATATGTCTTGGCTTTCTAAATGTCCTCTTTCAAAAGGTATCTATTTGGATCCTTTGCCCATTTTTGAATGGATTATTTATCTTCCTTTTGTTAAGTTGTATGAGTCCCCTTTAAATGTCGGATATTAAACCTTTATCAGAGATAACATTGGCAAATACGTTCTCCCATACAGTAGGCTTCCTTGTCGTCTTGTTGATGGTTTGTTTGTTTTTTCTGTGCAGAAGCTTTTTATTTTGATGTAATCACATTTGTTAATTTCTCCTTAGTCTCTCTTTCCCTAGGATCTGTGTCTATAAAGATATTGATATTGCTATGGCATATGTCTGTAATTTTGCTGCCTATGGAGTCTTATAGGATTTTTATGGTTTCCCATCTTACATTCAAGTCCTTTAGCCATTTGTGTTCATTTTTGTGTATTGGGTAAGTTGGTGATATGGTTTCTTTCTTTTTTTTTTTTTTTTTTTGCATGTATCTGACCAAAATTCCTATCACCATTTATTAAAGAGACTGTTTTGAGCCCTAGCTAGTTTGGTCCAGTGGATAGAGCATTGGCCTGCAGACTGAAGGGTCACAGGTTCGACTCCAGCCAAGAGCATATACCTAGGTTGTGGGCTTGATTCCTAGTGGGGGGCATGCAGGAGGCAGCTGATCAATTATTCTTTCTCTTCATTGATGTTTCTATCTCTTTCTTGCTCTCCTTCCTCTCTGAAATCAATAAAAAATATTAAAAAATAAAAGACTGTTTTGACTCCATTGTATGCTCTTGCCTTCTTTGTGAAATATTAATTGAGCATAATGGCTGGCATCAATTTCTGCATTCTCTATTCTGTTCCATTGGTATATATGTCTGTTCTTGTGCCAGTACCAGGCAGTTTTGAGAACTGTGGCTTTTATATCTTGATGTCTCATATTTTGATTCCCCAACTTTGTTCTTCTTTCTCAGGATAGCTGAGGCTATTTGGAGTATTTTTTTTTAATTCCAGATGAATTTTTGGAGAATTTGTTCTAGATCTTTGAAATATGCTATTGGTATTTTAATATTTACTACATTGAATCTATAGATTGCCTTAGGTAGTATGGACATTTTAATGATGTTGATTCTACCAATCCATGAACATGATATGTTCTGTCATTTGTTTATGTCTTCCTTTATCTCTTTATTCAATGTCCTATAGTTTTCTGAGTAGAGGTCTTTACATCCTTATTTAAGTTTATTCCTAGGTATCCTAATCTTTTTGGTGCAATGGTAAATGCGATTTTTTTTTCATTCTCTTTCCGTGAGTTCATTTGTATATAAAAAATCCATAGATTTCTGGGTGTTAGTTTTGTGTCCTGCTACATTGCCAAATTCATTTATTATGTCTAGTAGTTATTTGATGGAGTCTTTGGGCTTTTCTATGTATAGTATCATGTCATCTGCGAGTAAGAAAAGTTTCCTTCTTTTCCAATTTGGATGCCTTCTATTTCTTCTTCTTGTCTAATTGCTATGGCTAGTACTTCTAGAATTATGTCTAACAGAAATGGTGAAAGTGGGCATACTTGTTTTGTTCCTGTTCTTACAGAAAATGTGGTTTTAGCCCATCAAGTACTATGCTGATTGTAGGTTTGTCATATAGGGCTTTTATTATGTTGAGGTAGATTCCTCTATTACCACTTTGCTAAGAGTTTTTATCAAAAAAGGGAGTTGGATTTTGTCAAATGGTTTTTGTACATCAATTGATATGATTATGTGATTTTTGTCTCTCAGTTTTTTTATGTGACTTATCCCATTTATTGATTTGCTAATATTGTACCATCCTTGCATTCCCAGGAATAAATCCCACTTGGTCATTATGTATGAACTTCTAATGTATTGCTGAATCCAATTTGGTAGAATTTTGTTGAGGATTTTAGCATCTATGTTCATGAAAGATATTGGCCTGTAGTTCTCCTTTTTGGTGGTGTTTTTATCTGATTTTGGGATTTGGGTAAACTAGTGTCATAGAAAGAGCTTGGAAGTGTGCCTTCCTCATGAATTTTTTTGAGTACTCTGAGGAGGACAACTTTAGTTCTTCTTTGAAGACTTGGTAAACTCCACTTTAAAGTCATCCACACCAGGGCTTTTGTTTGCTGGAAGATATTTGATCACTGTTTCAATTTCTTTGGTAGTTATTGGCTTATTCAGGTTTTTTTATTATTATTATTCTTGGTTGAGTTTTGGGAGCTTGTATTTTTCTAAAAATATGTTCATTTCATCTAGTTTATGCATTTTGTTGGAAGAGAGTTGTTCATAGTATTTTTTCATAATTGTTTGTATTTTTATGAGATCGGTTATTACTCCACGTCTTTCATTTCTGATTTTATTTGGGGCCTCTCCTTTTGCTTTTTGGTGAGCCTGGCTATAAGTTCAGCAATCTTGTTTATCCTTTCAAAGAACCAGCTCTGGGTTTTGTTGACCTTTGAATTTTTTTTCTCTATGTCAATTACATTTGCTCTGATCTTTATTATTTCCTTCCTTCCTTTCTGAGCTTTTCTTGTTGCGCTCTTTATAACTCTTCAGTTGTAGGGTTAAGAAATTTATTACCATTGTTTCTTCCTTTTTTTTAGGTAGGCCTGTAGAGCTATGAACTTCACTCTAAAGACTGTTTTCACTGTGTCACATAGCTTTTGGGTTGTGTTTTAACAGTCATTTGTTGCCATAATGATTTTTATTTCTTCTTTGATCTCCCTGTTAGTCCAGTCATTGTTTAATAGCAAGCTATGTAGCCTCCAGGTGTTTAATTATTTGATTGTTTTTATTGTAGTTGATTTGCAGTTTTATGCCATTGTGATCTGAGAAGATGCTTGATATGATTTCTATCTTCTTGAATTTGAAGACTTTGCCTCTGTAACAACATATGGTCTATCTTTTAAAATAACCCATGTGTACTTGAGAAGAATGTATATTTTGTGGCTTAGGGTAAAATGTCCTGAAGATGTCAATTAATTCCATCTGAACTAGTATGTAATTTAGGAATGGTATTTATTTTCTTATTTTTTGTTTAGAGAAATTGTCCAGTGGTGTATTTTTTTTTTATTTTTTATTGTGTTACATGTATACATATATTCCCAATGCCTGCCCCTCCGAAACACACAGTGTCTTGTGTTCATTGAATATGCTTATATGCATGCATACAAGTCCTTTGGTTGATCTCTTATCTACCCCAATTCTCCATCTTCATGCTGTTATGACAGTCGGTTTGATACTTTACTGCCTCTGTATCTATCCTTTTGTTCATCAGTTTATAATGTTCTTTATTATCCACAAATGAGTGAGATCATGTGCTGTTTCTCCTTCATTGATTGGCTTATTGCACTTATCATAAGGCTCTCCAGTTCCATCCAGGTTGCTGCAAATGGTAATAATTCCTTCTTTTAATGGCAGCATAGAATTCCATTTTGTAGATGTGCCATAGTTTTCTGATCCACTCATCTGCAGATGGGCACCTAGGCTGTTTCCAAATTGTAGCTATTGTAAATTGTGCTGCTATGAACATAGGGGTGCATAAATCCTTTCTGATTGGTGTTTCTACTTTCTTAGAATATATTCCTAAGAGTGGGATTGCTGGGTCAAATGGAAGCTCCATTTTTAGTTTTTTAAGGAAATTCCATACTGTTCTCCACAGTGGCTGCATCAGTCTGCATTCCCACCAAGAGTGCACAAGGGTTCCTTTTTCTCCGCATCCTCGCCAAAACTTATCCTGGTTGATTTGCTGATGATTGCCATTCTGACAGGTGTAAGATGGTATCGCATTGTCATTTTGATTTGCATCTCTTGCATAATTAGTGACTTTGAACATGTTGTCATGTGTCTCCTGGCCTTCCTTCTGTCGTTTTTCAAAAAGGTTCTATTTAAGTCTGTTGCCCATTTATTTATTGGATCATTTATCTTCCTTTTATTAAGTTGTATAAGTTGGCTGTAGATGCTGGAGATTAAACCTTTATCAGTGATAACATTTGCAAATATGTTCTCCTATACAGTGGGCATTCTTGTTCTTTTGTTGATGGTTTCTTTTACTGTGCAAAAACGTTTTATTTTGATGTAGTCCCACTTCTTTATTTTCTCTTTAGCTTCCCTTACCCTTGGAGCAGTATCAGGGAAGAAGTTCTTTCGGCATATATCTGAGATTGTGTTGTCTGTGGATTCCTCTACTATTTTTATGGTTTCCCCTCTAATGTTTAAGTCCTGTATCCATTTTCAGTTTATTTTTGTATTAGGTGTAAGTTGGTGGTGTAGTTTCATTTTTTTGCATGTATCGATTCAATTTCCCCAACACCACTTATTGAAGAGGCTGTCTTGGCTCAATTGTATGTTCATGCCTCCTTTGTCAAATATTAATTGAGCATAGTAGTTTGGGTGGATATCTGGATTCTTTATTCTATTCCAATGGTCTATATGACTGTTCTTGTGCCAGTAACAGACTGTTTTGAGAAGAGTTACTTTGTAATATAGCTTCAAATCTGGTATTGAGATTCCACCTACTTTATTCTTCTTTCTCAGGATTGATGTGCCTATTTAGGGTCTTTTTTTGTTCCAGATGAATCTTTGAAGAGTTCTTTCTAGGTTTGTGAAATACATCATTGGTATTTTAATGGGTAGTGCATTGAATCTATAGATTGCTTTGGGTAGTATGGACATTTTAATGATGTTGATTCTTGCAATCCATGAGCATGGTAAGCTCTTCCATCTGTTTACGTCTTCCTCTATTTTTTCAGTGTCATGTAGTTTTCTGCATATAGGCCTTTTTACCTCCATAGTTAGGTTTATTCCTAGGTATTGTAATTTTTTTGGTGTGATGGAAAATGGGATTGCTTTTTTAGACTCTCTTTCTGTAATTTCACTATTAGTGTATAGAAATGCTACAGATTTCTTGGCATTAATTTTGTATCCTGATATTGCTTAATTCAATTATTACATCTAATAATTTTTTGATGAAGTATTTAGGGTTTTATATGTACAGTATCATGTCATCTACAAATAAGGACAGCTTTACTTCTTCTTTTCCAATTTGGATGCCTTTTATATCTTCTTCTTGTCGAATTGCAATGGATAATACTTCCAGTACTATGTTGAACAGGAGAGGTGAGAGTGGGCATACCGGTCTTGTTCCTGTTCTTAGGGGAAATGGTTTTAGATGCTGCCCATTAAGTATGATGTTAGCTGTGGGTTTATCATACATGGATTTTATGATGTTGAGGTATGATCCTTCTATTCCCACCTTGCTGACAGTTTTTATCAAGAAAGTGTGTTGGATTTTATCAAATGCTTTTTCTGCATCAATTAATATGACTATGCGATTTTTATCTCTCAATTTGTTTATGTGATGTATCACATTTATTGATTTGTGGATATTGTACCATCTTTGCATTCATGGACTAATCCTACTTGGTCATGGTTTATGATCTTACTCATATACTGCTGGATCTGATTTGCTAGGATTTTGTTGAGGATTTTGGCATCTATATTCATGAGAGATATTGGCCTATAATTCTCTTTCATTGTGTTGTCTTTATCTGGTTTTGGTATTAGGGTGATGCTGGCTTCATAAAAGGTGTTTGGAAGTGTTCCTTCTTGAATATTTTTGAATAATATGAGGAGGATAGGTTTTAATTCTTCCTTCAGTGTTTGGTAAAACTCTCCCATGTAGCAATCTGGTACTGGGCTTTTGTTTTCTGGAAGATTTTTGATGACTGCTTCAATTTCTTCCATAGTTTTTGGCCTATTGAGCTGTTTAGATTCGTCCTGATTGAGTTTTGGAAGGTTATATTTCTCTAGGACTATGTCCATTTCTTTTCGGTTGTCCAATTTGTTGGAATAGAGTTGTTCAAAGTATTATAACAGTCCTTTGTATTTCAGCAGGGTCTGTTATTATTTGTTCTCTTTCATTTCTGATTTTGTTTATTTGAATCTTCTCTGTTTGCTTCGTGGTGAGCCTGAGGTCCATCAATCTCGGTTATCCTTTCAAAGCACCAGCTCTTGTTTTTGTTGATCTTTTGAATTGTTTATTTGGTTTCCATGTTGTTCATTTCCCCTCTGATCTTTACTATTTCCTTCCTTCAGCATACATTGGGCTTTTCTTGTTACTCTCTTTCTAGCTCTTTGAGTTGTAGGGTTAGGAAATTTACTACCATTGTTTCCTGTTTTTTGCATTAGGCCTGTAGAGTTATGAACTTCCTTCTCAAGACTGCTTTCACTGTGTCCCATAAATTTTGTATTGTTGTGTTGTCATTGTCATTTGTTGCCATGATGTTTTTTATTTCTTCCTTGATCTCTATGGTTACCCAGTCGTTATTTCATAGCATGCTGTTTAGTCTCCATGTGTTTGATTTCTTTGGATTGTTTTTATTATGGTTGATTTCCAGTTTTATGCCACTGTGATCTGAGAAGATGCTTGATATGATTTCTATCTTCTTGAATTTGAAGAGACTTTTCCTATGAGCCAACATATGGTCTATCTTTGAAAATGACCCATGTACACTTGAGAAGAATGTATTTTCTGTGGCTTTGGGGTGAAATGTTCTGAAGATGTCAATTCCATCTGGTCTAGTGAATCATTTAGGATTGATATTTCTTTGCTATTTTATTGTGTAGAGGATTTGTCCAGTGGTGACTGTGGGTTATTAAAGTCTTCTACTATGGTTGTATTGCTGTGAGTCTCTCATTAATATCCTCCAGGAGTTTTTTTTATGTACTTAGGTGCTCCTATATTGGGTGCGTATATGTTTACCAGAGTTATTTCTTCTTGTTTGATTGTTCCCGTTAGTATTATTAAGTGGCCTCCTGTATCTCTTGTTATGTCCTTCACTTTGAGATCTAATTTGTCAGATATAATTATTGTAACCCCAGGTTTATTTTATTTCCATTTGCCTGAAATACCATCTTCCATCCCTTCACACTCATCTCCTGTTTTTGTGAGATGCGTTTCTTTTTTTTTAATATATTGTATTGATTTTTCACAGAGAGGAAGGGAGAAGGATAGAGAGTTAGAAACATCAATGAGAGAGACATCAATCAGTCTCCTCCTGCACGCCCCCTACTGGGGATGTGCCCACAACCACGACACATGCCCTTGACCGGAATCGAACCTAGGACCTTTCAGTCCGCAAGCTGATGCTCTATCCATTGAGCAAAACCGGTTTTGGTGAGATGGGTTTCTTGTAGACAGCAGATACATGGGTCATGTTTTCTTATCCAAGTGGTTACCATATGTCTTTTGATTGGAGTATTTAAACCGTTTACTTTTAAAGCAATTATTGATAGGTACTTACCTGTCGCCATTTTTAGTCTTTACCCCCGAGTTCCTTCTTCGGTTCCGATTTCTTTTTTTCTTTTTTTCTTTTTTTTTTACAGCAGATCCTTTAACATTTCTTGCATTGCTAGTTTGGTGGTAATAAATTCTCTTAGCCTTTTTTTGTCTGTGAAGCTGCTGATTTCACCTTCAATTTTGATTGAGAGACTTGCAGGGTACAGTATTCTTGGATTCAGACCCTTCCTTTGCATGACTTTGTATATTTCATTCCATTCCCTTATGGCCTGACGAGTTTCTGTTGCGAAATCAGTAGCTAGTCTTATGGAGTTCCTTTTTAGGTAACTTTCTGTTTCTCTCTGGCCACTTTTAAGATTCTTACTTTGTCGTTGGTGTTTGCCAATGTAAGTATAATGTGCCTTGGTCTCGGTTTATTGGGGTGCATTTTGCCTGGGAGCTTCTTGGATTTGTTTGGGTTTTTTCTTTCCTATATTGGGGAACTTTTCTGTCATTATTTCTTCAAACAGGTTTTCTGTTTCCACTCTTTCTGGAACCCCAATTATGCAGATGTTGTTTTGTTTCATATTATCCCAAAGTTCTCTTAGGCTCTCCTCTTGCTTTTTAATTTTTTTCCCTAAAAGTTGCTTTAGTTGGGTATTTTTTCCTACCTTGTCTTCTAGCTCACTGATGTGGTCCTCTGCTTCCTCTAGTCTACTTTTGATGCTTTCTATTGAGTTCTTTATAGCAGTGATGTCATTTTTCATTTCCTCTTGGCTCTTCTTCATTTCCTCCTGGCTCTTACTCACATTGTCGATTTTGTCTTCCATTCTTTTCAGCCACCTAATGACCATTTTTCTGAACTCTTTCTCTGGCAGGTCTATTTCTTCTTCAATTTCGTTTACTTCATTTTTTTGTGATACCTGTTTTCTGTCATATGTGGGCTGTTTCTTCATCTGCCCATGGTCTTTCTTCTCTGGGTGTCCGGTTATGTAGTTCTCTCTCCTACGTTGATTTAAAGGCACAAACTACAACACGAGCAGGTACAACACACAAGGGTCTGAACAGAAATGTATCCACGATGTTAATAACCACAAATAAGGTGACCACTAATAAAGACAAATTAGGGTAAGTATAGAAAGAAGAGAAAAAAGAAAAGAAAAGAAAAGAAAGAAGTGCCAAAATCAAATTAGGAGTAGGGAGCAAAAAATAAAATAAAATAAAATAAAAATAAAAAAGAAGAAAAGAGAAAGAGTAAAAAGTCAGAAAGAAAAGAAAGAGAACAAGAGAGAAAATAGGAACAAATTATAGATGTGAGCAGGAGACTGAAATAGAACAGCCACTCATCCCAAGAAATGCTGGCACCACATACCTAGAGATTAATACAAACTACAAATAACAACCAATATCAAGGGAGGCGACGATAAAGAGAGGTGAAAAACAAACCAAAACAAAACAAAATAAAAGCAAAATAAAACAGGTAGAATAAGCAAAAACAATCTCACAAGAAAGTATAAAAAATTGATATAATCACCGTTCAGGCAAACAACAACAAAAGGACATAGAGAAAAACAATTTTTTGGCTAGTAAAGACAAGAAGAGAGATGTGTGTATGGACTTGAAGTATAGGATTTGAAATTAGATATATAAGTGGGATGAAATTAACCAGGTAAAGAGAAAGAATAGGGAGAATCTAAAGTTGGAAAAGGAAAAGAGAAACAAGACTACAAAATGGGAAAAGTTAGGAAGTGAGTGTTGATATAAAGGTACAGTTGAGATACAGTAAAATTATGCCCAAGGAAAGATGAAAATAGAATGTAGAACTCTAATCCCAAAGGAAAATTAAGAGCAAATAAAATGACACTTTTTTTTTTCAAAACT
This sequence comes from Lasiurus borealis, assembly GCA_004026805.1. Classification (NCBI taxonomy): domain Eukaryota; kingdom Metazoa; phylum Chordata; class Mammalia; order Chiroptera; family Vespertilionidae; genus Lasiurus; species Lasiurus borealis. Next base: position 24,636 of record PVJN01008723.1, read on the forward strand.
GTAAATTAGTAGTAGTAATAATACTAGTTGAAAATAAAAATGTAATAATTAAAAAGATAAAATTAATTGGGGAGGAAAAATAGTTTTTAATTAAAATATGCAAAAAAATAAAAAAGTAAAAATAAAAAAAAATAAAAACAAACAATAGAATGGGCAGTAGTGGAGGTCATTTACTTCTACTATTGTTCTGGTTGGCACTCCTGTTTCCCAGTAGGGAGGGTATTGCAGTGCCCTGTGTTCCACTGCTGAGGTGTGTCTTAATCTCTTTATTCTTTTATGATTGTGCGAGAGTCAATTTGTTAGTCATCCACTGGGTGGCAGTGTTTTGAAATTGACCTCTGAGACTAAGCACAGGACCTTTCTAGGCTGTGCTCAGATCCTGCTACTCTGTGGTTCTCAATACAGATTTGTGGGGATGGGTTGACCCAGAGCTGATTCTCTAATGGTTATTCTGCACTCCAATCCCCAGGATCCAGAAAAACACCCTTCCCCTGCAGTCTCTCAGGATGTCTCCAATTGCGTAATCCTATGTATTGGGGTTAGCAATCAGAAGCCAGGGTCTGAAGAGGAGAGTGCTGTCTGTTCTCTCTCCCTTCCCTGCTCCTGTTTGAGTAGGACACTGTAATAACTCACAAGCTGTCCTTCTGCCTCAGATAAAAATAGGTTGCTTTCTAGACCTCCCCTCTGTTATTAGTTCTGAGGGTCCCCTTCCACATTTAGGGATCACACCCTGCCCCACATCCGTGGATTTCTCTTTAGAGCAGCTTTCCCCGAGTCCAGTTCCCACAGTGTGCACGTCTCTGTTCTGTTGGACAGGAGACCTCATCTTATCCCAGGCTAAATCTGACCTTTCCATGTGGCTTGTGGAGTCTGAGTGTTTGCGCCGATTGGAGAGTGGTGTTCTAGGTCCCCCAGCTGTTCGGTGGGTGCTGCAGCTGTAGCTTTTCAGACCACCGTAGACATCCACTTCCTGCTGCAAGATGGCGGGTTTCCACATTCGCGCTGGTGGTTCCGGCAGACAAAAACCCCATTGCAGTGGGGCTGCCTGGTTAGGGGAGCCCCATCCAGCAGTCCCTCACCTTCTCCTGGAGGATAACTAACTCTTAACTTGCTCACAAACACTCCCAGTGTGACTCTCGACTGCTCTGTCTGCCCAGTGATAAGGCTCCAGACACGTCCTTCTATGGCGCTGCCATTTCATTAGTGGGGTATTAATGTCCCTGACTATGACTGTATTGCTGTCCATCTCTCCCTTGATATCCTTCAGAAGTTTTGTTTTTAATGTATTTGGGTGCTTCTGTATTGGGTGCGTATGTTTAACAGAGTTATTTTTTCTTGTTGGGTTGCTCCCTTTAGTATTATGAAGTGGTTTTTCTTATCTCTTGTTATATCCTTCATTTTAAGATCTCTTGTTATATCCTTCATTTTAAGATCTAATTTTCAGATATAAGTATTGATACCCCAGCTTTTTTTCATTTCCATTCTACTGAAATACCTTTTTCCATCCCTTCACCATTAGTGTGTGTGAGTTTTGTTTTGTTTTTTCCCTGAGGTGGTTTTTCTTGTAGACAGCAGATATATGGGTAGTGTTTTCTTATCCACGCAGCTACCCTATGTGTTCTGGTTGGGGCATTTACATTTAAAGTTATTACTGATAGTTTCTTGTTTGTTGCCATTTTTATATTTATGCCAGTGTTCCTTCTTCACTTCTTATTTCTTCTTTTTATAGCAGACATTTTTAGCATTTCTTGCATTGCTGGTTTGGTGGTGATAAACTCCCCTAGTCCTTTTTTTGTCTGCGAAGCTCCTGATTTTGCCCTCAATTTTGATTGATAGCCTTGCTGCATACGGTATTCTTGGATTCAGAGCCTTTCTTTGCATGACTTTGTATATTCATTTTATTCCCTTCTGACCTGATGTGTTTCTTTTGAGAAATCAGTCATTAGTCTGATGGGGGATCCTTGGTAGGTAACTTTTGTCTCTCTCTGGCCACTTTTAAGATTCTTATGTTACACTTGGTGTCTGCCAATTCTATCTAATAAAAGAGCAATATGCAATTGACAGTACCTCTGCTACACTAGCAAGCCATATCCACCAGCCAATCAGAGTGAGCATTCAAATTAACCCAACTAAGAAGGCCATGGCCACAGAGATCATAGGAGAGAGGCCTAAATTGCCCCTGGTGATGGAAGAAGCCAAGCTTTCTGCAAAGCCTAGCCTGCGGAGGTTAAGGCACAAAGTTTCAATGGCTGTGCCAGCAAAATGCTTGGCTCCACTCCAGGTTGTGAAGTTTCAATTGTAGAAAAAAAAAAAACAGATATCAGGGCCTCTGCTTGGGTTGCTGGAGGATGTGGCCGGCCTGCAAACCACCATAGGCCCCTCGCCCAGGCCACCCCACACCCCAATGGAACACCCACCCTGATCCAGAACACCCTTCAGGGCAAACAAGCTGGCCCTCACCTGTGCAGCAAGCCTCTATCCTATCTAATAAAAGAGTAATATGCAGATTTACCATCACTCCAACACACAAGATGACTGCCCCCATGTGGTCACAAGGTCCTGCCCCCATGTGGACACAACATGGCTTGCAAGGGAGGGCAGTTGGGGGTGAGCAAGCCTGCAGAAGAGGGCAATTCAGGGTGACCAGGTTGGCAGAGGAGGGAATTCGGGGGTGACCAGGCCTGCAGGGAAGAGCAGTTAGGGGCAAACAGGCTGGCAGAGGAGCAGTTAAGCATCAATCAGGGTTGCAGGGGAGTGGTTAAGGGGTGATCAGGCTGGCAAGCATAAGTGGTTAGGGGCAATCGGGAAGGCTGGCAGATGAGAAGTTATGGATTGTGAAAGGATGTGTGACTGCCCATTTAGGCCTGGTTAGTCCTAAATAGGCAGTCGGACATCTCTCAAGGGGTCCCAGATTGGAGAGGGAGCAGGCTGGGCTGAAGGACACCTCCATCCCTGCGCACAAATTTCATGCACCAGGCCTCTAGTTTAATTATAATGTGCCTTGGCGTCGGTCCTTTGGGATTCATTTTACTTGGGACTCTGTGAGCTTGGACTTGTTTGAGTTTTTACTTCTCGATATCAAGGAGGTTTTCTGTCACTATTTTTTCAAATAGGTTTTCTATTCCTTACTCAGTTTCCTCTTCTTCTGGCACTCCTACTGATGTTGTTTCATTTTGTGTTGTCCCAAACCTTGCTTAGGCCAGTGGTTCTTAACCTTTTTAATGCCATGATCCTTAAATACAGTTCCTCTTGTTGTGGTGACCCCCAACCATAAAATTATTCTCATTGCTACTTCATAACTGTAATTTTGCTACTGTTATGAATTGTAATGTAAATATCTGTGTGTGTTTTTTTTTATTGTCTCAGGCAACCCTGCTAGTGGTTCTCAACCTGTGGTTCACAACCCACAGGCTGAGAACTGTTTTTGTAGAGCCTAATCCCATCAGAAAACACAGATATTTACATTACAATTCATTAACAGTAGCAAAATTACAGTTATGAAATAGCAACAAGAATAACTTTATGTTTGAGGGTCACCACAACATGAAGAACTGTATTAAAGGGTCACGGCATTAAAAAAGTTGAGAACCACTGCATTAGGCTCTCTTCTTGTTTTTTAAGCTTGTTTTCTACATGCTGCTTGGCTTGGGTATTTTTTCCTACCTTGTCTTCTAGCTCACTGAGGCAGTCCTCCGCTTCTTCTAGTCTACTCTTGATGCTTTCTCTTGTGTTCTTTATAGCAGCAATGCCATTTTTCATTTCTTCTTGATTCTTTTTCTTTTCCATTTGGTTCTTACACATATTGTTGAATTTGTCTTCCAACCTTTGAAGAAACCTTATGGCCATTTCTCTGAACTCTTTCTCTTACACATTGCTTGCCTCCATTTTGTTTACTTCCTTTTCTGGTGATTTCTCTTTCTTTCACATGCAGGCTGTTTCTTTGACTCTCCATGATCTCTCATATCTGGGTGACTGGTTATGTAGCTCTCTTCTGTGTTGACTTAAAGGCACAAAATTCAACACAACAAGGCAGAACACACAAGGTACTGAACACAAATGTATTCATGATACTAATAACCCGAAGTAAAGGTGACCACCAAAGAAAAAAGAATTAGGGGATAAAAAAAGAGTGGAACAATGATATTGAGAATAGGAAAAAAGTAAAAGAGAAAGAAAGAGAATAAAAAAGAAGGGGGAAAACTATTTATATGGGGAGAAACCTCCAACAGAACAACAACTAATCCAAAAAAAATGCAAATACCTAACACCCAGATATAAATGCAAACTACAATCAACAACTAATAACAAGCGAGGAGAGGAAAAACAGAAGCAAAAAAAGAGAAACAATCACATACACACATACAAACAAAAAAACACACAATCTAATCAACAACCAAACTAACAACAATAGGACAGAGAGAAAGAAGGGCAAAACAAAACAAAAAACATAAATAAAAACAAAAAAAAAAGGAAGAGAGAGAAAAACTTAGTGAAGAAAAATAAGAGAGAAGTGTGTATAGACTTGGAGCAGGGGATCAGAAATTAGGGTGAATTTTTAACAGGGGGTAAAAAGAATGAATAGGGAAAATCTAAAGCAAAAATAAGGTAAGAGAAACAGGATAGCAAAAGGGGAAAAGTTAGGAAGAGAGTGTTGGCATAAAGGTAAAGATGAGATAGCGTAAGACGATGCTACGGAAAAATGAAAATATAATGTAGAAACTAATGCTAAAATAAAATAACATAAAGAGAAATAAATTAAACTTTAAAAAGATAAAATAGTAGTAGTTATAATAATATTGATTAAAATAAAAATATAATAATATAAAAGTAAAAGCAAGTGATAAAAAAATTAGTTTCTTAATAAACGATATAAAATAAAAATGTGCAGTAGTGAAGGCCATTCATTTCCTCTACTGTTCTGTTTGGCACGCCTGTTTCCTGTCAGGTAGTCAGGACAGTATTGACATTCCCTGTGTTCAACAACTCCTCTGTGTTGTATGCCATAATTTTGTTTTCAAGCAGGCATTATTTCTTTGTTACTCAGCCTGCCTGTGGTTACATTTACACAAGAGTCAGTTGTGTTTCAACCTCTGGGTGGCAGTGTTTCTGTATTGACATCCGGGGCTATAAGTGCTTTCTACCCAGTATTTAGAATTTGTTTTCCCTGCTGCACTTAATACTGGTTTGGGGGTATGGACTGCCCAAGGGCTGGTTTTCTGATTGCTTCTTCTTGCTCTGATCCCCAAGTTCCACAAAAACAACTTTCCTTTTCAGTCTCTGAGTGTTTTTATTTGGGTGATCCTATGTACTGGGCCTATTAATTAAAATTAAGGATTTAAAGAGAAAAAGGAGCCAATGTAAGTGTGCAAACTCATAACTTTTTTGCTCTAGCACTGCGCGTAACTCTGTTCATGTCTCTGTGCACGTCTTTTTACCCTGGTACAGCACAGCCAGTTTACTGGTAAAGCTGCAGGATGTCTTTTTGTGCCTAGCCCAGCTATGGGTTGATTTCTAGAGTTTCCTTATGCCAGCAGCCCTGTGGACCCCCTTCCACATTCGCAGACTATGCTGGCCCCAACGTCTGTGGATTTTGTGGGGTGTAGATTTCCTCTGAACCTCCAGAACCCACTGTATGCATTTCTCCTTTCAGCTGGGATCACAGACCTCATCTTTCTCTGGGCAAAATCTGCTCTTTCTGTGAGAAGATACAGAGCTCATCTAGGTCCACATATTCGCACTATTTGAGACCCAGTGTTTGTGGGTTCGAAGCTCGTCCCTGGGTGTTATGGTTGTAGGGTCCTGGGAGGTATCCAATTCTTCCTGATGGAAGGTAAAAATAGGCTTCTGATCACAACCACTCTTTCCTTCAAGATGGCGCAGTCTCTGCAGCAGAGCCTGTCCCTCCAGAAAAGATTTCAGCAGCAGTGGAGGCTGCCCAGTTAGGGGAGCCCAGTGCCCAACAGTCCCTCGGAATATAGCTGTCCTTCCCTTACAAGTAGACACTCCCCACATGTCTACACACTCTCCTTTTGTTCTCTCACACACTATCTTGTAGCCTGCCTTCTGGTCGGCAGCCATCTTCCTATCTCGCTAACTTTAGTTTTAAGATAAGTTTTAGAGACTTCAATTCTAGGCCAAAGAGCAATTGAGGTAGAGCTAATTTAAAAAACAAAACACTAGGATATATGCAATAAATTCTTAGCACAAATCCACTTAAAAGATGAGGTTCACCAAGGAGTTCACCAATTGCCACTGGTAAAAATAATTTAAAATTTAGTAAAGGACATGGTACACTAGAATCAAGGTTTGAACTGCAGGAAAGATTTACATCTTCCATAGAGCAGTGGAAGCCTCCATTAGGTAACATTCAGCATGATCTTTATCTTGGAATATCAAAATTAAAATTCAGTAAGTGAAGTACTGGAAATTAAATTTCCAAACTTTCAAAAAATGTAATTTAAATATTTATTTTCCATTATTTGCTAAGTTTCTTAGAAACTATACTGCTGTATTTATTCCCTTTTCTACTAGATTAGAGCCCCAGCAAACCCCATAAAGCAGAAAAAGGATCATGTAGAATTGGTCCACTTTGTGATATTGGTGCTTAATTGCTTGTTTATTTATCATTATTACCAGAAGCTATCCCACCAACCCTCTTCAAAGTCCAATCCCTGAAGGATAACCACTATCCTGAGTTGTAACACCATAAATTAGTTTTGCCTGTTGTCATGTTTTAATCATATATAAATGGAATCCTATCTAATAAGAGAGTAATATGCAAATTGACCATCATGCCAACACACAAGATTGCTGCCCCCATGTGGACACAAGATGGCTGCCACAAGATGGCTAGCAGGGGAGGGCAATTCAGAGGCATCAGGCCTGCAAAGGAGGGTAGTTGTGGGTGATCAGGCCAGCAGAGAAGGGAAGTTGGGAGGGACCAGGCCTGCAAGGGAGGGCAGTTGGGGGAGATCAAACCTGCAGGGGAGGGCAGTTAGGGGTGATTAGACCAGCAGAGGAGGGAATTTGGGGTGACCAGGCCTGCAGGAGAGGACAGTTAGGGGCAAACAGGCTGCAGGGGAGCATTTGGGAATTAATTAGGCTGGCAGGGGAGTGGTTAGGGGGTGATCAGGCTGGCAGGCAGAAGCGGATGGGGCAATCAGGAAGGCAGGTAGGCGAACAATTGGGAGCCAGCAATCCTGGATTGTGAGAGGAATGTCTGACTGCCTTTTTAGGCCTGATCCCACTGGGCCTTAAAGGGTAGTTGGAAATCCCTTGAGGGGTCCCAGATTGGAGAGGGTGCAGGCTGGGCTGAGGGACACGCCCCTCCCTTCCCGCCCCCGGTGCACAAATTTCATGCATTGGGCCTCTCATCACATAATATGTACTCAATGTCTGGCTTCTTTTGCTCAACATTATGTTTGTGAGATTCATCTATATTGTTAGATATAGTTTATTTTGATGAATCATACTTAAAAAATAATTGGGCATTCTAGATGAAGTTTAGGAGCATAACCTCAGGGATCTGCAGTTATAATTCATCATTTTATTTTTAGACCAAATTCTATAGAATATAAGAAAACTAATATTTATTGAGTACCTACTATGTTCCAGGTATATACACTTTCATTTACAACCCTTAATAATCCTATGAAGTATATATATTTTTTCTCACTTTATAATTAACCTGAGATTAAGTATGTAATCCTTGTACTCATAGATACAAATGAAAGAGTTAAAATTACATCTGTTAATTCTACCACCCCATAATGTTTCCCATAGTCACAGAATTTTCTTTTACCTATTTTTCTTAACCACTGAACTTCATTAATCCTTGAGTCTGAAGTCGAGTCTTCTCCAAAAAAAGACTGAGGAAATTTCAGGAGTGCTGCATCAAAAAGGAAAATTTCATATTAATTAAGGTCTTTTACTCTAGCAAAGTTGTTAATCCAGTTTTAAAAACAGATGAATAGGAGTTTGAATTTATAAAATTTGTATGTGTGTGAGTTTGTGGGTGCATGGGTGCATATCAAAAGTGATTAAAATGATGAAAAGCATTACCAAGCTCCAAGAAGCAAGCTGTTAACTCAAATTTTGAGGAACAAGCATGTCTTTGGAGAGATTTATAATTTAAGTTAAAGCAATCATTCATCACCTGAGGTAGAAATATATGATTTACATATAAGAAAATAAGGAGTCAGAACTATCATTAAAAATACTGCAATGGAGATTGAGAACCAGAAGAATATCAATAGACTGGCATAGTATTTATCAAGTTTCCACAGAAGCATATTTCAGAACCAGAACATGATGCCATCAGAAAGCATTTACTACATACATATATGCCATTCTGAGCAAAAAGGATGCCAACCAGCAAAGTTATTCTTTTTTTTTTAAAGCTTTGGTTTCTAAACCACTTTGATATATTTAACACCTGTTGTCAGGTATTTGAAGTATAACATTGAACTACTAGAAATAGAATAGAATTTCTAAGACGTGGAGCTTTTGGTATGTTTTGGATATAAGGAAATGGGTATGTGAGCAGTAGACATGGGAAGACCTGTTAGGCAAAAGGAAAATACCACATAAGAAAGCATGGAGTTGGGAAAGGAATGAGATGTAGGTAGGTTAGTTTGAATTAAGGGAACAGAGGAATTATCAGAACATAGATGGATAGCTTGAAAATAACAGTAAACAATCAGAATTTGATTCAGAGGACATGAAAACTAGCAGGGTTCAGAACATTCTTTGTCTTGATCCCTCTTCACCTGTTCAATTCAAAAAGGGTGGGAGGGAGGGAGAAAAGAAGGGAAGGAGAGGGAGGGAGAGAGGAAAGAAGGAAATGTTTTTAAGAAAAATTGGAATAGAAACAGAGCTGATATCACATTTGCATATGGAAGCTAGAGATGACAAACTTCTCTTTGTGAATAAAGAATCCAAGATAGATTGCTGTGAGAAATGTTAACAGAAGCAAATGTTAACAAACATGAAGTTGTAGTCAGTGTGCTCAAGGAACTTGGAAAATTTAATAGAGGATAAGGGCAAGAAGGCATGAAAATGACCAAGAAGATATTTACCTGTATTCAAGCAAGTCAAAAGTCTATCCATTTCTTTCTTTCTAAAAAATAAAGAAAATAATATTTTCCTACTCTGGAAAAGTAACAAGGAGACTCTATTTGTGCCCGAGAGCTGTGCAAAACTGCAAAATTGGAAAGTTTGATGTTCAAGGCTCCAACATGTCATTTCAACACAATTTTTCCCCACTATAAGATCATGTTCCTCATCCCTAGTGCACTCATATTTTTCTCTCTTCCTCTTCTACACCTATACTCAACAAAAGGTTTCAATGACTGATAAGGTTTTAATATTACAGGGCCATAGAATTTGAGAGTAGGTAGTAATCTCTGATTTTCAAGGTGTTTTTTTTTTTGAAGAGGAGAAATTAAAATCCTTGCTTCAAATAAAATTTTGTAGAAGTCTAAATATACAAGAAAAGATAAAAGTGTAGCTGCTCTGGTTGAGCCAGTGGTGGATGACGGCTTAGAGCAGTGGTTCTCAACCTTCCTAAAGCTGCAACCCTTTAATATAGTTCCTCATGTGGTGGTAACCCCCAACCATAAAATAATTTTCGTTGCTACTTCATAACTGTAATTTTGCTACTGTTATGAACTGTAATGTAAATATCTTATATGCAGGATATATTTTCATTGTTACAAATTGAACATAATTAAAGCATAGTGATTAATCACAAAAAACAATATGTAATTATATATTGTGAAATATTTATTTCTAATTACAAATAAATGAAATTTGGTCTTGAATCGTGGTGCAGCAGAGGCAACAGTCTTCATATGACAACAGTAAACTACATTGCTACAGTTTGTTACACCAAGGAGCGGTCTGCCGGTGCCTAAGACCATGGGAAATATGTGTTTTCCGATGGTCTTAGGCGACCCCTGTGAAAGGGTCGTTCGACCCCCAAAGGGGTCGCAACCCACAAGTTGAGAACCACTGGCTTACAGCCTCACCTTCCTGAAAGTCCCTGAGTCAGTGCCACAGAATTTCCAGGGTTCTGAGGAACATAGTTTCTCCTGTTCAGAGAAAACAGATCTGGAAATGGGGGAATGATGTGTCCAAGGCCATAAAAATAATGACAATGTCAAGACCTCAGTGGTTAGCACCAGCACGAACGCGGAGACCGCGCCATCTTTCAGAGGAAGGTAATTGTCTGCAGCCATCTAAAGCCAGCAGCTGCGCACCCATCAAGCCGCTGGGGACCGGGGGACCCAGAAATCCGCTCTCCAATCGGCACAGACATGCAGCGGACGCAGAGATCCACGGAGCACACGGAAAGGTTAGATTGCACCTGGGATAAGAGGGAGGTCTGAAAGCTGCGCACCCACCGAGCAGCCAGGGACCCAGAGCACGGCTTTCCAGGCAGCGCGGATGTGCAGGCGGTGGATTCGGAGATCCACGCAGCGTGAGGAAGGGTCAGATTTTGCCCGGGTCAGGGTGAGGTCTCCTACCCCCGCACAACAGAGACGCGTACGCCTTGGGAGCCTGGCTGCGGGAAAGCTGCCTCTGGAGAGGTCCCCAGAGGTGATCAGGGCGTGATCCATAAGTGTGGAGGCAAACCCTCTGAGCTGTTGACAAAGGAGAGCTCTGGAAAACAACTCCGTTGTTTTTTTTTTTTCTGGGTCAGAAGGACAGCCTCGGAGTTATTACAGTGTCCCAGCTGCAAAACCCCCACAAACTGGCTTTGAGAACCACAGAGTAGCAGGATCTGAGCACAGCCTAGAGAGGTCCCGTGCTTTGTCTCAGAGAACAATTCTGAAACACTGCCACCCAGTGGATGACACACAAATTAACTCTCGAATAACCACAAAAGAAAAAAGAGATTAAAAGACCAAGGGGGGAACAAAGGGAACTGCAATACCTTCCCTACTGGGAAACAGGAGTGCCAAGCAAAATAATAGTGGAAGTGAAGAACCAACCTAATTTTTTTGTTCTTTTTTTCTTTTTCCTTTTTTCTTTTCTTTTTTTATTTTTCATTTTCACATATTTTAATTAAAATAATTTTTTTTTCTTTCTGCATCAATTGATTTTTCCTTTTTAATTATTACATTTTTGTTTTAAACTAATATTATTATTTATTATTAGTGCTTTACCTTTTTGGAAAAAAAACAAGTGTCATTTTATTTTCTATTAATTTTATTTCGGGATTCGAGTTCTACATTCTATTTTAATCTTTCCTTTAGCATAATATTACTCCAACTCAACTCTACCTTTATGCCAACACTTTCCTCCTAATTTTCCCCATTTTGTTGTCTTAGTTCTCTTTCCCTTTTCCAACCTTAGATTCTCCCTATTCTTTCTCTTTACCTGGTTAAAATTTCACCCCATTTATATATCTAATTTCAAATCCCCTGCTACAAGTCCACACAAACCTCTCTCTTCTTGCCTTCACTAGCCAAAAAGTTTTTTTCTCTATGTCCTTTTGTTGCTTTTTGCCTAAAAAGTGATTACATAGATTTTTTGAAATTTTTTGCGAGATTCTTTTAGTTTATTCTACTTGTTTTATTTTGCTTTTTGCTTGCTTTGTTTTCTACCTCTCTTTTCCCTCACCTCCCTCCATGCCAGTTGCTATTTGCAGTTTACATTAAGCTCTAGGTACTGATTGATGGCCTTTATTGGGATTAGTGACTGTTCTATTGGTGTTTTCTCCTGACATCTATATTTTGTTCCCCCTTTCTCTCTTATACGCTTTCTTTTCTCTCTGACTTTTTTCTCTTCCTCTTTCCTTCTCATTTTTATTTTCTTATTTTATTTTATTTTTTGGTTCATTTATTTATCTTTTTTTTTCTTTTTTCTCTCACTCTCCCAATTTGATTTGGCATTTCTTTGTTTTCTTTTTTCGTCATTTTCCTCTTCTTCTTTCTCTATTTACCATAATTTGTCCTGTATTGGTGGTCAGCTTATTTGTGATTATTAACATTCTGAATACATTTCTACTCAGCACATTGTGTGCTGTACTTGGACATATTGTAGTTTGTGCTTAGCAATCAATGTAGGAGAGAGAATTACATAACCAGACACCAGGAGAAGAAAGACCATGGGCAGAAAAAGAAACAGCCCACATAAGACAGAAAGGCAGGTTTCACTAGAAAAGGAAGTAAACAAAATAGAAGCAGAAACAAGCCTGCCAGAGAAAGAGTTCAGAGAAATGATCATGAGCTGGTTTAAAAGATTGGTATACAAATTCGACAATATGAGTAAGAGCCAAGAGGAAGTGACGAAGAGCCAAGAGGAGATGAAGAAGCAGCAAGAAGAAATGCAGAAGAAACCAGATGAGGTGCAGAATGAACAAGAAGTAATGAACAATGACATCACTGGTATAAAGAACTAGATAGAAAGCATCAAAAGTAGACTAGAAGAAGCAGAGGACCGCTTCAGTGAGCTAGGAGACATGGTAGAAAAAATACAAAAGTACAGCAGCTTCCAGAAAAAAAAGTTAAAAAGCAAGAGAGAGTCTAAGGGAACTTTGGAATAACATGAAACAAAACAACATCCGTATTATTGGGGTTCCAGAAAGAGTGGAAACTGAACAAGGATTAGAGAACGTGTTTGAAGAAATAATGACAGAAAATTTTCCCAGTATAGAAAAAAATCCACAAAAATCCAAGAAGCTCACAGAGTCCCAAGCAAAATTAACCCCAACAAACCAACACCAAGGAATTATAATTAAATTGGCAAACACTGACGACAAAGTAAGAATCTTAAAAGGAGCCAGAGAGAAACAGAAACTTACCTACAAAGGAACTCCCATAAGACTAGCTACTGACTTCTCAACAGAAACTCGTCAGGCTAGAAGGGAATGGAATGAAATATACAAAGTCATGCAAAGGAAGGATCTGAATCCAAGAATACTGTACCCTGCAAGACTCTCAATCAAAATTGAAGGTGAAATAAAAAGCTTCACAGACAAAAATGGACTAAGGGAATATATTACCACCAAACCAGCAATGCAAGAAATGTTAAAGGGTCTGCAGTAATAAAAAGAAAGAGGAAGCGAAGAAGTAGCTCCGGGGTAAGAACTAAAATGGCAACAGATAAGTACTTATCAATAATAACTTTAAATGTAAACGGATTAAACGCTCCAATCAAAAGACATAGGGTAACCGATTAGATAAGAAAACATGATCCATATATCTGCTGTCTGAAAGAAACCAACCTCAGGAAAAGGGATGCACACAGATTGAGGGTGAAGGGATGGAACATGGTATTTCAGGCAAATGGAAATGAAAAAAAAGCTGGGGTTGCAATACTTATATCTGACAAATTAGAAAAAAAAGTGAAGGACATAATAAGAGATAAAGAAAGCCACTTCATAATACTAAAGGGAACAATCCAACAAGAAGAAATAACTCTGGTAAACATATATGCACCCAATATAGGAGCAACTAAATACATAAAAAAACTCTTGGAGGATATTAAGGGAGAGATTGACAGCAATACAATCATAGTTGGAAACTTTAATACCCCACTGTCACCATTGGACAAATCCTCTAAACAAATAATCAGCAAAGAAGCATCAATCCTAAATGACTAACTAGACCGGATGGAATTAACTGACATCTTCAGAGCATTTCACCCCAAAGCCACAAAATATACATTCTTCTACAGTGCACATGGGTCATTTTCAAAGATAGATTACATATTGGGTCATAAGAAAAGTCTCTTCAAATTCAAGAAGACAGAAATTGTATCAAGCATTTTCTCAGACCACAGTGGCATAAAACTAGAAATCAACTATAATAAAAACAATAGAAAGAAATCACACACATGGAGACTAAACAACACGCTATTAAACAACGACTGGTTAACCAGAGAGATCAAGGAAGAAATAAAATACATCATGGCAACAAATGGCAATGACAACACAACAAAACAAAATTTATGGGACACAGTGAAAGCAGTCTTGAGAGGGAAGTTCATAGCCCTACAAGCCTAATGCAAAAAACAGGAAACAATGGTAATAAACCACCTAAACCTACAACTGAAAGAGCTAGAAAGAGAGCAACAAGAAAAGCCCAATGTGCTCAGAAGGAAGGAAATAGTGAAGTTCAGAGCGGAGATAAATAACTTGGAGACCAAAGAAACAATTCAAAAGATCAAAAAAACAAAGAGCTGGTTCTTTGAAAGGATAAACAAGATTGAAGGACCTCTAGCCAGGCTCATCAAGAAGCAAAGAGAGAACACCCAAATAAACAAAATCAGAAATGAAAGAGGAGAAATAAGAACAGACCCTGTGGAAATACAAAGGATTTTTAAAAAATACTATGAACAACTCCATTCCAACAAACTGGACAACCTGCAAGAAATGGACATTTTCCTAGATAAATATAACATCCCAAAACTCAATGAGGAGGAAGCCAAACATCTCAATAGTCCAAAAACTATGGAAGAAATTGAAGCAGTAATCAAAAAACTTCCAGCAAATAAAAACCCGGGACCAGATGGCTACACAGGAGAGTTTTACCAAACATTCAAGGAAGAATTAAAACCTATCCTCCTCAGACTATTCAAAAACATTCAAGAAGAAGGAACACTTCCAAACACCTTCTATGAAGCCAGCATCACCCTAATACCAAAACCAGAGAAGGACAACACAATGAAAGAGAATTATAGGCCAATATCTCTCATGAACATAGATGCCAAAATCCTCAACAAAATTCTAGCAAATCAGATCCAGAAGTACATCAGAAAGATCATACACCATAACCAAGCAGGATTCATCCCAGGAATGCAGGGATGGTACAATATCCGCAAATCAATAAATGTGATACATCACATAAACAAATTGAGAGATAAAAATCACATAGTCATATCAATTGATGGAGAAAAAACATTTGACAAAATCCAACACCCTTTCTTGATAAAATCTCTCAGCAAAGTGGGAATAGAAGGATCATGCCTCCACATCATAAAAACCGTATACAATAAACCCACAGCTAACATCATTCTCAATGGGCAAAAACTAAAACCATTTCCCTAAGAACAGGAACAAGACAGGGATGCCCACTCACACCTCTCCTGTTCGACATAGTACTGGAAGTATTAGCCATTGCAATTAGACAAGAAGAATAAATAAAAGGCATCCAAATTGGAAAAGAAGAAGTAAAGCTGTCCTTATTTGCAGAAGACATGATATTATACATAAAAAAACCAAAGGACTCCATTCCAAAACTAATTGACTTAATAAATGAATTCGGCAATGTAGCAGGATACAAAGTTAATGCTAAGAAGTCTGTGGCATTTCTATACACTAATAGTGAAATTACAGAAAGGGAGACTAAAAGAGCAACTCCATTTAGCATCGCACCAAAAATATTAAGATACCTAGGAATAAACCTAACTAAGGAGGTAAAAGACTTATATGTAGAAAACTACAGGACACTGAAAAAAGAGACAGAGGAAGATGTTAACAGATGGAAGAGCATACCATGCTCATGTCTTGGGAGAATCAACATCATTAAAATGTCCATACTACCCAAAGCAATCTATAGATTCAATGCACTACCCATTAAAATACCAACGACATATTTCAAAAACCTAGAAAGAATTCTTCATAGATCATCTGGAACAAAAAAGACCAAGACCATGAATAGCCATAGCAATTCTGAGAAAGAAGAATAAAGTAGGTGGGACCTCAATACCAAATTACAAGCTATACTACAAAGCAACTGTTCTCAAAACAGCCTGGTACTGGCACAAGAACAGACATATAGACCAATGGAATAGAATAGAGAACCCAGATATCCACCCAAACCACTATCCTCAACTAACATTTGACAAAGGAGGCATGAACATTCAATGGAGCCAAGATACCCTCTTCAATAAATGGTGTTGGGAAAATTGGACATATACATGCAAAAAAATGAAACTGGCCAACCAACTTACACCAAATACAAAAATAAACTCAAAATGGATACAGGATTTGAAGATTAGAAGGGAAACCATAAAAATACTAGAGGAATCCACAGGCAGCACAATCTCAGATATATTCCGAAAGAACTTCTTCCCTGATACTGCTCCAAACGCAATGGAAGCTAAAGAAAAAATAAACAAGTGGGACTACATCAAAATAAAAAGCTTATGCATAGCAAAAGAAACCATCAACAAAACAACAAGAAAGATCTCTGTATGGGAGAACATATTTGGAAATGATATCACTGATAAAGGTTTAATCGCCAAAATCTACAGCCAACTTATACAACTTAATAAAAGGAAGATAAACGATCCAATAAAAAAATGGGCAACGGACCTAAATAGAACCTTTTTGAAAGACGACAGAAGGAAGGCCAAGAGACATATGAAAACATGTTCAAAGTCACTAATCATCTGAGAGATGCAAATCAAAACGACAATGCAATACCATGTTACACCGGTCAGAATGGCAATCATCAACAAATCAAAAAACAACAAGTATTGGCCAGGATGTGTAGAAAAAGGAACCCTTGTGCACTGTTGGTGGGAATGCAGACAGGTGCAGCCACTGTGGAGAACAGTATGGAGTTTCCTCAAAAAACTAAAAATGGATCTCCCATTTGAGCCTGTAATCCCACTCTTAGGAATTTATCCTAAGAAATCACAAACACCAATCAGAAAAGATTTATGCACCCCTATGTTCATAGCAGCAGAATTTACAATAGCTACAATTTGGAAACAGCCTAGGTGCCCGTCAGCAGATGAGTGGATCAGAAAACCATGGTACATCTACACAATGGAATTCTATGCTGCCATTAAAAAGAAGAAATTCTTACCATTTGCAGCAACCTGGTTGGAATTGGAGAGCCTTATGCTTAGTGAAATAAGCCAGTCAATGAAGGATAAGCATCACATAATCACACTCATTTGTGGATAATAAAGAACAGTATAAATTGATGTACAAAAAGATAGATACAGAGGCAGAAAAGCATCAAACAGACTGTGAAATTACAACTGGAAGATTAAGGTTAGTTGAGGTAGATAAGGGATCAATCGAAGCACTTTATGCATGCATATAAGGATAACCAATGAATATAGACATAGGGGAGGTTGGGGTATGCCGGGAGGGGGGGGCAATGGGGAGATATGTATAAAAAATTAATTTAAAAAAAGAAAAAAAAGAAAAAGAACAGAGAAAAAAAGAAATACAAATTAAGGGTAAGTAGAGAAAGAAGAAGAGAGAAATGAGGAAAAAAGAAAAGAAGAGTGAAAATGAAATTGGGAGAAGGGAGAAAAAAGGAGGGGAGAAGAAAGAGAAAGAAAAAAGTAAAAGAGAATAAGAAAGAAAAAAGGAACAAATTATAAGAGAAAAAGGGAACAAACTCCAATAGAACAGCCACTAATCCCAACAATTGCCGGCAACAAGTACCTGGAGATTAATACAAACTAGAAATAACAACTAATATCAAGGGAGGCAAGGGAAAACAGAGGTAAAACACAAACCAAAACAAAGCAAACAAAAATCAAAATAAAACAAGGAATATAAGCAAAACAGTATCACAAAAATTATAAAAAATCAATATAATCACCTTTCAGGCAAACAACAAAAGGACATAGAGAGAAACAATTTTTTGGATAGTGAAGACAGAGAAGAGAAAGATTTTATGGACTTTGAGGGGATTTGAAATTAGATAACATAAGTGGGGTGAAATTTCTACCAGGTAAAAAGAAAGCATAGGGAGAATCTAAAGTTGGAAAAGGGAAAGAGAAACAAGACAACAAAATGGGAAAAGTTAGGAAGAGAGTGTTGGCATAAAGGTAGAGTTGAGATACAGTAAAATGATGCTAAAAGAAAGATGAAAATAGAATGTAGAACTCTAATCCCAAAGGAAAATAAAGAGAAAATAAAATGATACTTTTCTTTTACAAAAAGGTAAAATAGTAGTAGTAGTAATAATACTAGTTGAAAATAAAAATGTAGTAATTAAAAAGGTAAAATCAATTGAGGAGTAAAGAAAAAAATAGTTTTTTAACTAACATATGCAAAATATAAAATTAAAAAATTAAAAATAAAAGAATAGAATGGGCAGTAGTAGAGGTCATTCACTTCCACTATTGTTCTGTTTGGCCAAAAACTTATTTTAAAGAACAGATATTCAATCATTTAAATAAATTGAGTGACTATTATGTGTCATGTACTATCTGAGGTTTCAGATAATCAAGGAGCTCTTACAATCTAGTAACTATCAAAGTTTAATTTCTGAGTTTCATTTTTTATTTCTTAACATTTTTATTGAATTTGTTTGGGTGACATTGTTTAATAAAATTATATAGGTTTCAGGTATATCATCCTATAATACACCATCTGTATATTGTATTGTGTGTACACCAGCTCAAGTCAAGTCTCCTTTCATCACCATTTATCCCCCCTATATCCTCTTCTATCTCACCTCACTCTTCTTTTCCTTGGGTAGTCACCATACCATTGTCTGTGTGTATGAGATTTTTTAATCCCTTCACTCTTTTCACTCAGGCCCCCAATCCACCACTCTTCTGATAGCTGTCAGTTTGTTCTCTGTATGTATGAGTCTGTTTCTGTTTTATTTGTTTGTTTCTTTTATTCATTTAACCTTTTATTGTAGAACATTTCAAAGATGTTTATGTTAACAGATAAGTGAATCCCCATGTATCCATCATTCAACTGGAATCATTATGAACTCATCATCAATATTAATTCAATGATATTCTCCACCAACTCCTTCCCCTCCCATATTATTCCGAAGCAAATTCCATACATCCCATCATTTTATCCATAAATATTTTAGGATGTGTCTACAAAAGACAAGGATTCTTTTAAGATACATAACCACACTACCATTATGTGCCTTGAAATTAACAAACTCTGCTGAAACCGGTTTGGCTCAGTGGATAGAGCGTTGGCCTGCGGACTGAAAGGTCTCAGGTTTGATTCCAGTCAAGAGCATGTACCTTGGTTTTGGGCACATCCCCAGTAGGAGGTGTGGAGGAGGCGGCTGATTGATGTCTCTCTCTCATTGATGTTTCTAACTCTCTATCCCTCTCCCTTCCTCTCTGTAAAAAATCAATAAAATAAACAAATTAACAATTTCTTAATAGCATCAAGTGTTTTGTCAATAATCAATTTTTCAATTATCTCAACATATTTTTTGTGGTTTGAGTTGTCTAATAATGGGTTCAGAGAGCCTGTAAAGAGACAAAACTTGGGAATCCAAGATCTCGGCATAGGTAAACACCTACACTGCTGCCTCGCACAACAATTTCAAAACTACAACTAAAAGACAGAACGGACATCATCCAGAACCACAGGAAGGCTGGCTGAGTGGAAGTTCTACAGCTAGAGGGAAAGAGAGGAGCTCACAGAGACCCAGAGGAGCCGCAAAAAGCTGAGGTACGGAGACGCGCGCGCTGAGAGAACGGGTGCCAGACTACCTGGCTGGCTTTCTCTGGCAGGAGGGAAATGGAGACTCCCAACGGCATTGAATCCCTTATCCTACGACACTAAACCCCAGATCCAGCCGAAACTCTTATGGGGGGAGTTTGGACTGTGAAAAGGAAGAGGTGCACGGAAATTTAGGGGAGTCGTAAAAGATCAGAGGGCTGGTGGCGGCGCGCATAGCACTGCTCGGAGGACAGATTGCTGATTGGGCCGCTGGCTTTCGCGACTGGGCGGGAGACAGACCCTCCCAACTGCGCCACTTCTGAGTCCACTGGACCCCTGTTTCGGGCGAAACCCTGGGGACCTAGACTCGTGTGGTCCTGGGGCGCAGGGGAGCTGGAAAGGCAGCGGTCTGGAGGCACTGCGGGTGCGTGCGCACAAGGACCGCTCCAGTCATTGCCCAGTCACGTGAGACTTGGGGGCCGTGGAGGGCGGGGCCAACTGGAAGGCAAGGCGGTCCCTTAAGCCCTGAGACTCCACCCATCCCAAGCTT
>PVJN01008723.1:44690-63978 GCA_004026805.1 Lasiurus borealis
GGATATCGAGTTCAAAACCACGTTTATAAGGTTTTTCAAGAATATCATAGAAAAGTTGGATAAAATTGGCGAGACCCAAGAGGAGATGAAAAAGAACCAACTAGAGATGGAACTAGAAATTAAACATATACTGACTGAAGTAAAAAATATTGTACAGAGTCCTAACAGCAGACTAGAGAAAGGCAAGAGTCAAGTCAAATGTAAAGAAGCAGAAAACACTCAACTGGAAAAGCAAGAAGAGAAAAGAATCCAAAAATGTGAACATAATATAAGGAGCCTCTGGGACAGCTTCAAGCGTACCAACATCAGAATTGTGGGGGTGCCAGAAGAAGAGAGAGAGCAAGATACTGAAAACATATTTGAAGAAATAATGACTGAAAATTTCCCCCACCTGGTGAAAGAAATAGACTTACAAGTCCAGGAAGCACACAGAACCCCAAACAAAAGGAATCCAAAGAGGACCACACCAAGACACATCATAATTAAAATGCCAAGAGCAAAAGACAAAGAGAGAATATTAAAAGCAGCTAGAGAAAAACAGTTAATTACCTACAAGGGAGCACCCATACGACTGTCAGCTGATTTCTCAACAGAAACGATGCAGGCCAGATTGGAATGGCAAGAAATATTCAACGTGATGAATAGCAAGAACCTACAACCAAGTATAATCTATCCAGCAAAGCTATCATTCAGAATTGAAGGGCAGATAAAGAGCTTCACAGATAAGAAAAAGCTAAAGGAGTTCATCAACTCCAAAGCAGTATTATATGAAATGCTGAAAGGTACTCTTTAAGAAGAGGAAGAAGAAAAAGATAAAAGATAAAAAATTATGAACAACAAATACATAACTATCAACAAGTGAATCTAAAAATTAAGTGAATTAAAAATTTGATCAAAAGAATAAACTGGTGAATATACTAGAATCAGGAGCACAGAAAGGGAGTGGACTGATAATTCTCAGGGGGAAAGGGGTGAGGTGTGTATAGGGAGAGACTGGACAAAAATCATACACCTATGGATGAGATCAATGGGAGGGAGCTAAGGGCAGAGGGAGGGGTGGGAGCTGGGTGGAGGGGTGCTATGGAGGGGAAAAAAGAGAAGCAAATGTAATAATCTGAATAATAAAGATTTAATTTTAAAAAAAGAGGCAAAACTTATATATGCTTGGGTAAAATTTGTACTATGATAAAAATTCATTAATCCAATATTATCTCAGTCACAGATATTTCTCAAACAATTTAGCTGAAAAAATATATTGTCTCCAGGTACAATTAAATAAAGAAAAATTGAAGTAGAGATACACAAAAAGCAGAGTTTTGTATGAGTAGAGAATGTAGACATGGGAATATTTCTCTGAAAGTTATCACTAATCAAGGCCTTGAACAGAGTTTTATTTCAAGTCATTAGGAGGTAGTGAATTTTGTAAATGAAAAAAAAATGGTAACCCAATTCTTCCACAAACTGTAAGTTTTTGATATCTTATGCCATAGAAACTATGAGAAGAAATATATGTGAATACTGAGCTGAGCTGATACAAAATCAGAATCAATAAGCCAACCAGGTTATGTTTCTGTGGGAAAGTAAGGGATATGTTTATATTTAACTATCCTCTCAAGAAAAAAGGAAATAGATGCAATATCATAATGAAATCATAGCTAACATTGTTGAGGGTTTAGTAAGTGCCTGGCAGTCTTCTGTTAAGTGTTTTACATGTATTTACTCATCCAGTTATCACAGCAACCCCATAAAGTAGGTACTATTATTATTCAAGTCATATATCTGTAAGTGGCAGAGTCAGGAGATAAAGGCAGGAAGACTGGCTCCAGAGCTTATATTGGTCTTATTCACTGTACTATACTTCTCTCAATATAAGGTTTGTATTGAAAACTACTATAATTTTTCTAATGGTGAATATATCATTTCTGTTGAAATCACTTACTTGTGTTCAGATTCTGGCATTTCAGAAACTTTTGGAACAAGAAGACGAAACAAACACCTGTATGATAAAACAACATAAAAAGTGATGCTTAGGAAGTAATATGCAAAAGAAAAAATACCAAGTTGATTACTCGAGGAGGCAGAAGTGAGAAAAGAGTAAGGAAGAACTTAATTCTTTTTTATTTATAGATCTTTGTATTGTTTTAATAGTTGTAATGAAAACATACCAACTTGTAATTTTGGGAGAGTAATTTAAATAATTTTTTTTGAAAAGTGATGCTTATGAAAAAGTCTTAAATAGTTCCTCAGTTTATAGAATTACCCCAAATCATCTTCTAGAACATTAAGTCTTTATATTTTTCTTATTATTAAGGAACCTAGAACTGGCCATTGGGTTCCACATAAACTGGAATGACTATTTGAAGGGATCTGGTAGTACAATGACAAACCAACAAAATAAGGTCAGTTTATAAAGTTTCAAACCCTAACTTTTTAAAAAATACCATTTATCCTGAATGTTTTCAGATATTTATTTGCCTGAAGGCATATAAGCATCTTAAGATCCCTTCTGATACTTTTATTTCTGTGATTCCAATTCCTTTTGGAAGTGTGACCAACAGGAGAACCACTACAGAATTCTTTTGCTTTACAATTTTTCCCACTGACATATTCTCAGTCATATCATTAGGAGTTACCATGTCCTAACCTCACTTTCCTCTACATCACTATTGTATGTAAAAGTTCCCTTTTGATAAACCAGTTTTCATCATAAAAAGAGAAAAGGGGGAAAATTAGGTTTAACTGATATCTTTTATTTTTCACTTTAACTTTCCTATCAAATATCCCATAGCATTTTATACAAAAATAGAAAACAAATCCTAAAATTTTTATGGAACCTCAAAAGATCCTGAATAGCTAAAGCAATCTTGAGAAAGAATGAAGCTAAAGGGCTCACACATCCTGACTTCATTCAAATTATACCGGTACTATGAAGCTATAGTAATAAAAACAGTATGATACTGGAATAAAAATAGTCATATAGAACAATGTAATAAAATAGGGAGCCCAGAAATAAGCCCATGTATATACAATCAAGTAATACTGATCAAGGGAAAACTGGGTATTCACATGGAAAAGAATCAAACTGAACCCCATATCATGTATTTCTCATAAAAAAAAATAACTGGAAATGAATTAAGGACTTAAATATAAGACCTGAAACCACAAAACTCTTAGAAGAAAACATAGGGAAAGAGTTCTTTGACAATGATTTTTTTTAATATGACACCCAAAGCATAAACAACAAAAGCAAAAATAAATGAGTGGGAAAAAAGGGTGAAAACTATTAACAAAATGAAAAGCCCCGTCAGCATGGCTCAATGGTTAAGCATCAACATATGAACCAGGAGGTCAGAGTTCAATTCCTTTTCAGGGCACATGCTTGGGTTGCGGGCTTTTTCCCCAGTAGGGGGTGTGCAGGATGCAGCCAGTCAATGATTTTCTCTCATCATTGATGTTTCTAACTCTCTCCCTCTCATTTTCTCTCTGAAATCAATAAAAATATTAAAAAAAACACAGAGGCCCGGTGCACGAAATTCATGCTCTGAGGGGGGTGGTGGAGGAGGATGTCCCTCAGTCCAGCCTGCACTCTCTCCAATCTGGGATCCCTCAAAGGATGTCCAACTGCCCTTTTAGGCCCAGTAGGATGGGGCCAGAAAGGGCAGTTGGACATGTCTTTCACATTCCAGGACTGCTGGCTCCCAACCACTCACCTGCATGCCTGCCTGATTGCCCCTAACTGCTTCTGCATGCCAGCCTGATCACCCCCTAACCACTCCTCTGCCAGCCTGATTGATGCTTAACTGCTCCCCTGCCGGCATCATTGCCTCTAATCGCCCTCTGCTGCTATCCTGGTCTCCTCTAACTAGAGGACTGGTCACCCCTAACTGCCCTCCCCTGCAGGCCTGGTCCTCCCCAACTGCCTTCCCCTGCAGGTCCAGTCATCCCCAACTGCCCTCCCTTGCCAGCCTGGTTGCCCCTAACTGCCCTCCCATGCAGGCCTGGTCCCCCACAACTGTCCTTCCCTGACAGCCATCTTGTGGTGGCCATCTTTGATCACATGGGGGTGGCCATCTTGTGTGATGGGGTGATGGTCAATTTGCATATTAGCTCTTTATTAGATAGGATAACAAAATGAAAAGGCAACCTACAGAATGCAAAAAATATTTTCAAGCCATATATCTGACAAGGAGTTAATATTCAAAATATATAAAAAACTCATATGACTCAATGCCAAAAGAAACAAAAAACCCAACCAATCTATTTTTAAAATAAGCAAAGGACCCAAATAGACATTTTCCCAAAGAAGACATACAGATGACAAATAGTTACATGAAAATATGCTCAACATCACTAATAATCAGAAAAATGCAAATCAAAACCTTGAGATATCACTTCTAACCTATTAGACTGGCCATCATAAAACAGACAATAGATATCGTGTTTGTCGGGATATGGAGAAAAGGGAACCCTTGTATATTGTTAGTGGGATTATAGATTGGTACAGCCACTATGGAAAACAGTTAAAGAGGTTCCTCAAAAATAAAAAAATATAACTAACATGTGATCCAGCAACCCCACTTCTGGGTATATACCCAAAGAAAAGAAAATTGCTACCTCATAGAAATATCTGCACTACCATGTTCACTACAGCATTATTCACAATAATCAAGATATGAAAACAATCTAAGTGTCTGCATGAATGAATAAAGCAAAATAGTATGCACACAGAAGAGACACACATTTCACAATGGAATATCATTCAGCAATATTAAAGAAAAAAATTCTTCCTTTTGTTAACAATATGGATAGACATTATGCTAAGTAAAATTAGTCAGGCAAAGAAAGACAAATACTGTATTATCACACTTACATGAGGGATGTTAAAAAAGCACCAAAAATTAAAAATAAAAACTGAGTATAATGGTGGTTACCAGAAGCTGAGGAGGGAAATGGGGAGATGCTGGTCAAAGGCTACGAACTTACACTATAGAATGAGTAAGTTCTAGGGAGCTAATGTACAGCACAGTGACTATAGTTAACAATAATGTATGATATACTTGAAAATGCCAAGAGAGTAAACCTTAAATGTTCTCATCAGGCACACACAAAAATTGCAGTTTTGTGAGGGGATGGATGTGTTAACTAACCTTATTGTGCTAACCATTTCACAATATATACATGTATCAAATCATAAGGTTGCATATCTTAAACTTAGACATTATTTGTCAATTATATCTCAACTAGAGGCCTAGTGCATGAATTTGTGCATGGGTGGGGTCCCTCAGCCTGGCCAAAAATCAGGACCATCTTGCCCAGTCCCGAGTGGGGCTGATTGGGACCAGCTGGCAAGGGGGAGAAACCACAGGAGGTTGGCTGGCCATGGGAGGTTAGCTGTGGGAGCACACTGATCACAAGGGGGCAGCTCCTGTGTTGAGCATCTATCCTCTGGTGGTCAGTGTGCATCACAGTACCGGTCGACTGGTCATTCGGTCATTTGGTCATTCAATTGCTTAGGCTTTTATATCCTATATAATAAAGAGCTAATATACAAATGGTCACCATGCCCTCACACCCTTACGCCCTCACACCAGAACTACTCAGACACTCAACACTGGGGAGAGAGGCATGGGGACCAGCCAGGCACAAATAAGCTGGGGAGAGAGAGATGGGGACCAGACAGGCACAAATGAGCTCATGAGAGAGGAATGGGGACCAGCCAGGCTTTGGCCCAGGAGAGTGACAAGCTGCCCACCCTGTGGTCCTGGGTGCCAGCAGCTGTGCCTGCACCTGTGGCCAGGGAGAGGGACAAGCCACCTGCACTGCAGTCCCGGGTGCCAGCGGCTGCAGATGTGGCTACAGCCTAGGAGAAGGACAAGCCACCTGCAACATGGTCCTGGGCGCCTGTGGGTGTGGCCCAGGCAAAGCTGCCTACCCACAGTCCCCTGTGGCTATGGCTAGCCCAGGTGAAACTGGCCTGCATCCTGGGTGCCTGTGACAGGGTGGAGAGAATCTTGGGTCCCGGGTGCAGGGTGAGGCAGAGGTGGTTAGGGGCAATCAGGCCAGCAGGGGAGCAGTTAGGGGCGATCAGGCCAGCAGGGGAGAAGTTGGGGCAATCAGGCAGGCAGAGGTGGTTAGGGAAGATCAAGCAGGCAAGCAGAGGTGTTAGGGGTGATCAGGCAGGCAGGCAGGCAGGCAAGGAGTTAGGAGCCAGTGGTCATAGATGGTAGTCAGACATCCTCCAAGGGGTCCCGGATTGCTGAGGGACACCCTCTGTGCACAAATTTTGTAAACTGGGCCTCTAGTATATAGGTAAAGCTGGAAACAATTTTAAATATAAAACAGTTGTATAGTAGGCACTGATACAACCTGATCCCATCAGCACTATTTCAGCAAAGTTTATAGACCAAGAGTAAGATTAATAGAGGAAATGCTTTCCTAACCATAGGATATGGATTACTTACTTTAAAGCTATAAAGATTTGTTCTGGATCTTCTGAATATTGAGCTAAATATTCCAAAGCTTTTTCTCCTGCAATTTCTTGTCCATTCTAAAAAGGATAAATATGTTAAATTACTTCTCAAAGTACTATTTATAAAATGTTACCTATATTTCATTAAGGAAAAGAAAAAAAAATCTAAATTTGTTCATTTTGTATTCTGAAAAGAACTACTTTGCAAAACAGTAGAATGAAGATACAACTCATTGATGAAAACAGAACAGGTTCATATTGGTCTGAGAAATCCACTCCTTCCCATCCAGCAACACTAATAACATTGCCAACCTGGAATCTATTAGGACTAATCTTTATTCCTGATTGTTGTTTTTTTTTTAAACAGTAACCAAAGAACCCAAAACTCTCAGGTTATGCTCATTTTTTAGTACCCTAATCTCTATAAGGCTTTGTAAATACCTTATTTTGCCTTCTTTTTTCATTTCTCCCCAATTTCTTCAATCCTTCCCCTGTATTCTCTGAAATTAAGTCCATTATTTACAACTTTTCCATATTCTCAGTCAGTGATGGAACTAGGGTAAGCCAAGTGGTATAAATGAGGCTCCCAGGGTGTAAAATTTAAGGAGGCACTCATGTTCAGGGTCATGTAAGGAACAACTCTGCACTTGCATGACCCTGAGAGTGAGTGCTTCTTTAGGTGCCTCCTTCATCCCCTCATCTTAGTTTTGTATCCTGTTCTGTTCCATGTATTCTACTTTTGGACCACCATATCCTACCTTTCTAACTCACTCTCTTTATTACCCAAGCAATCCTTCAACTGCATTAAGACCTTTAATCCATTGATGCTACTAATTTCTCATGGTCCCTCATCCCCTTGATGTCTTCCTCTGTACCTAGTCTAAATTCCATGGTAATCTACACTAATAAAAGAGAAAGATTCAAATGAACCATACCTCCACAACGCCCATAAGCCAACCAGGAGTATGCAAATTAATCTAACAAATATGGCGATTTAATTTGCATATGCAGGCACAGAGCAGCTGGATAGAGTGGAATGCCTGCTATGAGGGGGATGGTGGGGGGCAGAGGGAGCTACAGGAGCAGTGCTCTGGCCCGGAGCAAAGACTTGCAGACTCCCAGAAGGCTGGGAGCGAAGCCAGGGCAAGGAAGGCCTATTCTTGCATGAATATTCACATGCAATGGGCCTCTAGTTAATTATAAGCATTCCTTGATTTTCCTGCCCCTCTTTTGCTTCATTGTATTCTTCTGGTGAAACTACAAGCCTTGTTAAATACAACTTTCTACTGATTATTATACCTGCATCCATTCAGTAGAAAGTGGCTGGATAAAAACTCATAAAAATATTTTCTTTACTTTAAAACTTCATCAAATGAGCCTTAATACTATTGGGCAACCATACCACATTACCTTTGTAATCCATTTTCTTGATTTTCTGGATGATTAGTTTACACCTTATTCTTTTTTTCTATACCTGCAACTCATCTTTTTTCATTCTGATTCTCAGGTGATGATCTTTTTTCCTACTTTACTCAGAAAATTGAAGTGGTCAAGAAAAGAACTTCCATGATTCCCACCACCACATCTACTCACACCCCAGGAACCACACCACATACTCTGCCTTCTCAACTGCTATCAAAGATGAATTATCCATGTTTCTTCCTAAAGTCAATCCCTAAACTTATACACTTTTGTCAATCACCTCTTGCTGGTTTAAGGACATTGCTCTAATAATTCTTCTTTTTCTCTAATATTGTCAACTTTTTGTTCTCTTACTGGGTCATTCCTGTTAGGATATAAACATTTTCATTCATCCCATCTCAAACAAACAAACCTCTTGATCATATTTCTTTCATCCTGATCTCCATAAGGCCTAATTTCTTTCCTTCCCTTTGTAGCAAAGTCCTCTAAAGAGTTATCTATACTTATACCCAATTACTTTCCTTCAATTTTCTCAAGCCTACTCCAATCAGGCTTTTGCCCTACTACTTAATCAAAACTGTTCTTTTCCAGCTCACCAATTACCTCCATATTGTACACTTCAATGGTCAATTTTCAACCCTTGTTGTATATGACCTATCAGCAGTAATATTCAACATAGTTGATCACTCTTTCCTCTTTGAAACACATTTGGCTTCCAGGACACTACATTATCCATGTTTTCTCTTTTGTTAGTTCCTCTTTCTCCCGCTACAATCATTAATGTTTGAGAACTCCAGGCTCAAACATATATATATATATATATATATATATATATATATATATATATATATATATATATATTAACTAGAGGCCTAGTGCACAAATTCCTGCATGAATGGGATCTGCCTGGCCCGGCTCCAATAGGGGTGGATCAGGGCTGGACCTGTTGGGAGGAGGAGATGATGGGAAGTTGGCTGGCCAGCTGGGGGAAGGAGGTGTGGGCGATTGGGGAATGCCAATTGGAGCGCAGTGTCCTGGGGTGGGGCATGGGTGATTGGCCTGCCAGCCCTGCCCCTGATCAGAGTGGAGGGCCAATCTGGGGTGGGGCCAGGTGGGGCGAGGGGCTGCAGGAGGTTGGCTGCCCAACCCTGCCCCCTAGATGGGTGGAGGTTGCAATCAGGGGTACATCATAGTCACTGGCCACCTGGGGGAAGAGGCTGCAGGCCTACTGTGGTGGGGCAGGCTGATCAGGGGGTTTAAGAGAGGGGGCATTTGGCCATCCGGCCCCGCTCTTAATGGGGTGGGAGAGTCTGATCAGGGGCAGGCCGGCAAGGAGGAGGGACCGCGAGGTTGGCTGGCTGGTCCCACCCCCTAATCGGGTAGTTCGCTGGCCACAGTGGGCATCATAGTGACCAGTCGTTACAGTCATTATTGCCATTATGGTTGCTGGCTTTTTATATATATAGATGACTCTCATTAAACTTTTACTCTAGCCCAGATCTCTTTCCAAAACTCTAGTCATATATCCAACTGACTATTAATATCTCTATTTAGGATTTTTCATAGACATCTCAAATGAATCATGTCCAAAACTGAACTCCTGATTCCCCCTAAACCTGCTCTATTTGCAGCCTTTGCTAGTTTAGTTGATGGCAACTCCATTTGATGATCCAGTCTCTTCTTCTTATAGGCTTCATCCAGTCTATCACCGAATACTATTGGTTTTACATTAAAAATAAATCTAGAATCAAACCATTTATCATTTATTTCCATTTTTATCTTCCTTATGTGAGTCACTATCATCTTTTTCCTGGATTACTGTATTATAAAAACTTCCTAATAGGTTTTCTGGGACTTCTTACGGTCTAATCTCAATACAACAGTCAGAGCATTTAATTAAATGAAAGTCAAATCATGTCACTGCTGTTAAGAACACTCTAATGGTTTCCCATTTCATTCAGAGTAAAAGTCAAAGTCCTTTCACTGGCTTATAAGGATCTACATAGTCCAGATTCTCCGTTACCTTTCTGACTTCAACTCTTACTAATCCCATTTCACTCTAATCTTACTGTCTTTCTTGCTGTTGCTGGTACCTACCTTAGGGTATTTGTATTGCTTTTACCTCTGCCTAGAACACTATTTGCCTTCACTACCCATCCTGTATATTTATAAAGCTAAGTGTCAAATTTCAAGTCTGCACAAATGTCATCTTCTCAATGAGACCTATCCACATTACCCTATTCAAAATAAATCAATCCAGCCCAATCCCACTCCTGATCCTTTTTGTTCTGTTCTATTTTTCTGTATTATCTATTAAGTTCTAATATATTATATAAATTTTCTTATTTATTACTTACTGTTTATTATCTTCTCTCCTCCTGCCTGAATATAAACTCCAAGAAGGCATATATCACTGTTTCATTTACTTAGTTATCCCAAGAGACTTGAACAGTACCTGGCATGTGGTAGGTATGCAATAAATATTTGCCGAATGAGTGATATATCCTCACTAACACTTCAAATGACGTTTATAAAGCAATTGTAGTAAGTGAAAACTGGATTCTACACATGTTCTTTTGTAACTATATATTCAATTTTTGGGGTTTGGTCACTCATCCTCTAATTCAAACTACTTTCATGTTTGTTTTTTCTGATTCTTTATTCTTATTAAAACTATTTCCCTTTTCTGAAGTACAGTTTCATTATTCTTCTACTTTCCATATCAAACGTAAATTTATAACCCTCCTTTAAAAAGATATTTGCCTTTGGCTTTCTTACTACCAAATTTTTCTCAATTCCTTCTTCTCACCATCCTACACAAATATATCCTATATTTGTATCTGAGAAATATTTTTCCTCCTCTAAGGGTTCTATTACCCTATTTATTAATATCAAGACATATATCATTCAAACTGTATTTAGTAACTACTCTGGGAAAGATATAGGGTTAGGTGATAAAAATATGGTTCTCAAAGATCTCACAAATCAATTTTAATAGACAAGCCATGCATTAGCAATATAAGGCGAAATGTAAAATAAAGACCAAATAACTAGCATACATGTTACAAATCACTAAAATTCAGAATAGGAAGAGAATAGTGAAGACTGGAATTAATTTGGGAAGTTTCTACGATGGAGGGAAACATTAGGTTAGGGTTTGAAAAGGGTAGCATCTAAATAAGCAAGAATATTTTTTGAAGGACGTGATGGTATAAACAAGACACATAAAAAGGAATGTGAGTGGTGTGTTTGAGAGACATTATGCTTGGTTGGAGTGATGATGGGCTTATGTATCCACTATTTTAGATCTTGTGACTAATGTATGGTGACTTATAATGCTATGATGTAGAGATGTAGATATGAACAAAACCAACGTCATCTCTGTGTCCCGGATTTCATTTCATTTTTAAGTTTCCTGCTGTGACCTTTGACCAACCTCATTGTCCTTAGCAATCATATGAAAGCCTTCTAATTGATGATTATTTGTATTCCTCAAAATATAGCCATAAATATTTTTATTCAAATAGCCAGAATGGCATCAATTGAGATGCCAAGATGGTAATAGTATCATCTTAAGCTTAGTGAAATAAGCCAGTCAATTAAGGAGAAGCACCACATGCTCTCCCTCATTTGTGGATAATAAAGATCATTGTAAATTGATGAACAAAAGGATAGATACAGAGGCAGTAAAGCTTAAAACAGACTGATATTATAGCAGGAAGATTAAGGAGAGGTGGGGTAGATAAGAGATCAATCAAAGGACTTGTATCTATGCATATAAGCATAACCAATGAACATAGACACTGGGGGGTTGGGTATGCCTGGGGGGGGGGGCAATGGGGAGATATGTATACATGTAACACAATAAAAAAAAAAGGCCATAAAGAGGTATGGCCTCTGATGCTACTGTATTCTTTGCCTTTTGTCCTGGCAATCATTAGTACCCAATTTATGCTATAAAAAAGTATTTTAACTGGAGTCTAGTAGTGAAGAATAACCTGCACAGAATTGCTGTGTTGTCTGCTCTAATCCAACCAAATTTTCCCAGGGGTAAATTACGCTATAATAAATTCTGTTATATTCTATATAATTGCCAGCTTCATTTTTTTGGTCTTAATATACCTGCTCATTTACCCCACCATCAGATGTATGATGATGACATAGGGGAGTAATATGAGATAAAGTAGAAGAATTAGCTGCTGTGGCCAGGTTGTATATATATTAACTAGAGGCCCAATGCATGAATTTGTGCATGGGTGGGGTCCCTCTGAGTAGCCTACAGTCCAAAGCCACCTGCAGCTCCTACTTGCCATTCGTGGTTATCCTGGCCTCACTGTGCCTGCCGCGGACTCCCACCAAATTTGTCCCAATAAGGAGAGGCTCGCACTGCCACAGCAGTCCTCACCAGCCATGAGCCCAAGGAGAGTGGCCTGCAGGATCAGGCTGAAACCAGCTTCCAAAGGGTCCCGGATTATGAGAGGGCACAGGCCAGGCTGAGGGACCTCACTAGTGCACAATCAGGCCATGGAGGGACCACGGGAGGGCTCCAGGGATTGTCAGGACCATCTCTCTCAGTCCTGATAGGCCAGATTCCAGCAACAAGCTAATCTACCAGTCAGAGCATCTGCCTCTTGGTGGTCAGTGCACATCATAGTAAGCAGCTGAGCAGCCTTAGCATAGCATTAGCATATTACACTTTGATTGGCTGTTTGGTTGTTCTGCCATTGGTCTATTTGCATATTACCCTTTTATTATATAAGATAAGAACAGAAACATTATAGTTGTATATTAAGCTTCAAATCACATTTTCAACTACCTTCTCAGTTAATTTCCACAATTCTGTTGGTAGGTATTACCTTTACTTCACAAACAATGAAATTAAGAATCAAAGAAATTGAGTGCTTAAGTTGTAGAACCAGTAATCAAATCCAGTCTATCACCAAGTATAAAAGCTCTACAGTTGCTACAATTCTTTTCCTAATTGTATGCAGATTTTGCAAGTAAAAAACAGGGGTGAAAATATTTATTATTTCTAAAATAAAATTGTTTTGTGGTTAAGAAATTAAAAGATCCACAGGGATTTTAAACTGTTTTGTGTGCTTCTTTTTATTTTCAAACTGATGAGAAAAACAAGTTTCTAAATAGATAACTACTGTATTTGTTTACATGGCATAGCATTTTAAATCTGGTGTTTCTTTTAAAATTTCACATTTTATTACATTTGTTTTTTTCTGTAGTTTTAAGCACAAATCTGTTACCTCACTGTTTAATTTAATTCACATTAGAAAGAAATGAAGAGAAATAAAGAAATTCTGCAAACAAGCTTGGTGAGAAAATATGAGGTTAAAATAGGAAGAGAAGGCCTCTCTTGTGCCTACCTAAGGATGATTCCACTAATTATCTCACAAAATGAAAAAGAGGCAAAAATTCCATAAATGTGTACATAAATTACCTCTAAAGCAAACTGGGCAGCTAAATTGAAAATCTTGACAGGTGAACTTGTATCTGCAAGTGGGTCATTCCCTTCTAATGCTTCAATTGTTAATAAATTTTCTAAAGTGGTAATTGCTTGCAGAGCTGAAAACAAGGAAACAATTCCAAACATGAGATATTTATCAAAGATAATAGCTATCAATGGTTAATCATATCACAGTGACTTTGGAACTCATTTTATGAGCACTATTATCTTTAAAACATTGGTTAATTTTCATAGTTATCTAAATTGTTAAATGTTAGAAAAATGCCCAACTGAGCAATTCACCTCTGTGAATATATCCTATGGATGGAGTGTATATATATATATATATATATATATATATATATATATATATATATACAAAAATATACAAAAATGTTCATCCAGCCTGGCTGGTGTGGCTCAACAGTTGAGCGTTGACCTAGGAACCAAGAAGTTGCTGGTTCAATTCCCAGTCAGAATATATGCCTGGGTTGTGGGCTTGATCCCTAGTTGGGACCATGCAGGAGGCAGCCAATCAATGACTTCTCTCTCATCAATGTTTCTATTTCTATTGCTCTCCCTTCCTCTTTCTTTCTCTCTAAAAATCAATAAAATATATTTAAAACAAAGACAAATGATCATCTAGCAATATTTATAAGAGTAAAATATGTAAGCAACCTAAATTTCATCAATAATGGACAGGCTAAATACAATTTGGTTTATCCATTAAATGAAATATAATACAAAATGAAAATAAATGAATGATAGTATTATATTCCATTATGTCTTAAAGGTAGATTATGATAAGTTATATTTATGTAATAAAGACTTTAAGTAACAATTAAAATAACAGAAAAATAGCTGGAGGCTAAGTATAGTAGCATAATAAATGTGAAAAGTTCATCAGAATGCTGATGGACAGCTTCAGCAAGGGCTGAAGATCTGCATATTATTACCCGCTGCCAAATGGCTGAGGGCAATTCCCCTAACCTGATGGTCCTTTATTGTTTACCAAACCTTATCTTTGATGTGTATATCTGTTTTGCTAAAGGGTAAAATATGTGAATAAAAAGCTGTGTGTCTGAACATTCAGAGAGCTTAGTCACTAGAACTAAGTTTCCATATGGCTCCCCCAAAATGCCTTCCAAATTTATATTTCTTGTCTAGTTATTCACTTATGTGCAGCCCTTCTCCAGATTCCTGAACCCTAGCTACAGAAAGACCCTAGCATTTATGGTGCCTCAATAATGGACATCTGGAGGAGAAGATTTGCCAGAGTGAAGAAAAGAAGTTAATCACTGGTAAAGTTGGGGATGTCACCAAAAATTCGGTGGGGAGATTCCCTGTGCATAAAGCTCATACCAGCTTTCAAAGTCATGATCCAAAGAAGGCGAGGGCGTCTTTTTCAAGCCAGGCCATAATGGGAAAGAATTTGGTTTAAAGGCAAAATTATAAAGAAATTAAAATGTCCAAAGGTTCTTAAATCAGGCTTAAGGAAAAAAATTGCCATTGTCACATTTAACTATGTGGGTTCTTGTTCAAATTGCAAAATGCCTAATTCGTGTTGGGGATCAAAAGTCTGCAATTACTAAAAAGCCATTGAATCCTCTGCCTCTAGTGTGGGAAGAGTTGGCAATTAGAAAGGGTGGAGCTGTTAATCTTGCAGGGAGTCTCTGACACTTTGTTTAAAAATTACAGATGCCTTGAGGCAGGCAGAGTTCAGCTAAAATAATTTAAAAGGGAAGTCAATACTTTTCCAGGAAAAGCACTGTGATTCATTAAGTCTTGTCTATGAGTTATGATTGATTGCCTGTCTCTTTTATCTGTCATTTTTGTTTGGTTTCATCTGTTTATTGTTAGTTTATTAAGCATGCCTTTAGTTTAATTGGGAAAAGAAACCACCTGGGCGACCAGACCATTTACTGAATTTCCCCAGAGGAAACAGGATGTAGGAAGTGGGGAGACATGTGGCAATCCTGCAAAATGGATGTGCTATTAAAAAGTTTTATTTTTGCCATGATTTTTATTTCCCAGTCAGTCATTTAAAAAATTTAGCAGAGAGAGTATCTAGGAAGATGGCAGCATAGGTAAACACCTACACTGCTGCCTTGCACAACAATTTCAAAACTACAACTAAAAGACAGAATGGACATCATCCAGAACCACAGGAAAGCTGGCTGAGTGGAAATTCTACAACTAGAAGGAAAGAGAGGGGTTTATGGAGACCCAGAGGAGCTGCAAAAAGCTGAGGTGGGAGACGCACGCGTGGAGAGAGTGGGTGCCGGAGTGCCTGGCTGGCTTTCTCTGGCGGGAGGGGGACAGAGACTTCCAGCCGCATTGAACCCCTTATCCTACTGTATTAAAGCCACATCTGGCCGGGATTCATACGGGGGAAGGGGAGAGTTCAGAATGTGAAAAGGGAAAAGTGCACGGAGATCTGGGGGACACAAGAAAGGGTGGAGGTCTGGAGGTCTGGTGGTGCACACAGCACTGCACGAAGAGGACCGACTGCTGGTTGTGCTACTGGCTTTTGTAAGTGGGTGGGGGACAGAACTCCCAAACTGCGCCACTTCTAGCTCCACTGAACCACAGTTTTGGGCAAAAGCCTGGGGATCCAGACTCATATGGTCCGGAGCGCAGGGGACCCGGAAAGGCAGAGGTCTAGAGATACTGCACAAGCGCACGCACACAGGGACTGCTCCAGCAATTACCCAGTCACGTGAGACTCAGGGGCCATGGAGGGCGGAGCCAACTGGAAGGCAAGGCAGTCTGTTAAGCCCTGAGACTCCACCCATCCCAAGCTCAACAGAGAGGCTTTTGCAGTTTTGCAAGGGGTGTATCATAAAGCTGAATCCAACACAGAAGTTCTCCTGGCATAGTGAAAATGCCAAGACAAGGGAAGAGATCACAAACAAAAGAAATGGAGGAAAACAAACGCCTGGATATGGAGTTCAAAAACAGAGTTATAAGGTTTTTCAAGAATATCCTAGAAAAGATGGATAAAGTTAGCGAGACCCAAGAGGAGATAAAAAAGAACCAACTAGAAATTAAACATAGATTGACTGAAATAAAAAATATTATTCAGAGACCTAACAGCAGACTAGAGGAAGGCAAAAATCAAGTCAAAAATTTGAAATATAAAGAATCAGAAAACACTCAACTTGATAAGCAAGGAGAAAAAAGAATCCAAAAATGTGAAGATAATGTAGGGAGCCTCTGGGACAGCTTCAAGCATACCAACATCAGAATTGTGGGGGTGCCAGAAGAAGAGAGAGAGCAAGATACTGAAAACCTATTTGAAGAAATAATGACTGAAAACTTCCCACATCTGGTAAAAGAAATAGACTTACAAGTCCAGAAAGTGCACAGAACCCCATATAAAAGGAATCCAAAGAGGACTACAACAAGACACATCATAATTAAAATAGCAAGAGCAAAAGACAAAGAGAGAATATTAAAAGTAGCAAGAGAAAAACAGTTTATTACCCACAAGGGAGCACCCATAGGATTGTCAGCTGATTTCTCAACAGAAAATATTCAGGCCAGATGGGAGTGATAAGAAATATTCAACGTGATGAATAGCAAGAACCTACAACCAAGAATACTCAATCCAGCAAAGCTATCATTCAGAATTGAAGGGCAGATAAAGAGCTTCACAGATAAGAAAAAGCTAAAGGAGTTCATCAACTCCAAACCAGTATTAGATGAAATGCTGAAAGGCACTCTTTAAGAAGAGGAAGAAGAAAAAGATAAAAGATAAAAAATTATGAACAAATACATATCTATGAACAAGTGAATCTAAAAATTAAGTGAATTAAAAATTTGATCAACAGAATAAACTGATGAATATAATAGATTCAGGAACACAGGGAGTGGACTGATAATTCTCAGGGGGAAAGTAGTGAGGGGAGTGCAGGGAGAGACTGGACAAAAATCATACACATATGGATGAGGTCAATGGGGGGGAGATCAAGGGTAGAGGGAGGGGTGGGAGCTGGGTGGAGGGGAGCTATGGAGGGGAAAAAAGAGAAACAAATGAATAACCTGAATAATAAAGATTTAATTTTAAAAAAATTAGCAGAATTTAGGAATGCATCTGGGATTTTTGTATTCATAAATAGAGAAAGCTACCTTAAAACAAAAGAGTACTCCACCTAATTTTGTACAGGTTTTGGGCTTAGCTTAATCTCTTTACGGATGCTATAATAAACCCCAAGATTGTTTTTCTCAAAAGAAAAAGGATAGTTAAAATAACTTAAAGAAAAAATACAGGCTGAGTTAGGGCAATAAGATTGGTATTTCCATAATAAAGGGTAGTTTTTGAATAATAATGGACCGCATTCCAAAGTTAACATTAAGGCTGCTAGAAAGTCAGTAATTATCCTTGTTACAGAATTTGCCAAAGAAAATGCCTTGGATAATAATAATTGGCTTTAGAATATCAAAATTGTTGAAACATAGATTGATATAGCTAAAATAAAGAATTTGTAATAAAGCTTTCCAGTTATAGTTATATTAATAGTGGGGGTTCGATCCTTTTTG
This sequence comes from Lasiurus borealis, assembly GCA_004026805.1. Lineage (NCBI taxonomy): Eukaryota > Metazoa > Chordata > Mammalia > Chiroptera > Vespertilionidae > Lasiurus > Lasiurus borealis. Next base: position 62,582 of record PVJN01008723.1, read on the forward strand.
AAGGAGGGGGTTGGTCACATTTCCCCCAGCAGAAAGAACATGGCGGTTTTACATTTAAAAAGCTTCAAGTTTGCTTCCCAGCTTCCCCTTCCTTTTGCCAGCCAGAAATGTGTTTTTCCAGAGCCTTTGGCAACTTGGAGCTTTGGAGTTTGATAAATTAAATGATAAAATTTATTAAATATCTAGGTATTTTGAAATGACAAAATACTGAAATGTTAATCTGAGTTTGTCTCACATGAAAAATCTAGAAGTTAGATTTGAATCTATTAATTAAATATGTCTTGCATTTTATTTAAAATATATTCTTAAAAATATGAAGTTATTACTAGTCTCAGATATGCTGAGTATTTAACTTACCACCTAAAATTTGAGACTTCTAAGAGTTTAAAGTTCAAATCAAGTTAGGAGAAATCATATAGTTGTGATAACAAAATACATAAGGTATAGAAATTTATTTTTAAGAAAATAATTCTTCTATTTCCTCTAGAGAAATTAGTATTTCAAAATATAGTCTTTATGTGTGGTAAAATTTCAACCTAGAATATAATATTTTATGTAGCCTAATTAATAAAGATGATTAATTCTGTGGTCTCAACCAAATTTTTAATATAAAAACCAGTTTAAATTTAATTAATATCTTTTAGAATAATTATAAAATGTATATAATATAATCTTTATTATATTTATGATCTTTCCAAGTATAATCTCATGAATTTAACCAAGAGATGAATTTGGACATCCCAGGGCCCTGGATTCCAGAATTTATTCTCTCTTCTTAAAAAAATAGTTTTAAATTAGGCTGATCTAATATACTTGAAATCATGTGGAAAGCTTTATCAAATAAAAACTAATAACTATTTTATTTATATACATATATTTTAAATCTTATAAAGGTTTTAACCTCTAAGGGAGGGCAAGGCAAAGTTGCTGAATATTTCTTCACAGCGGAATTTTAAAAAACAAAAGCAATGGAATTTCAAAAACAAAAGCCCCAGGCAGAACTGCTTTTCAAATAGGCTGGGGGGCAGGGCAGCATCTGTAATTTATAGGTCAAAAGTATAAGTTTACTTGCTTTGTTTTTTCAATAAAGATGCCTACTTTGATTACTTAATAAATTAGCTTTTTATAATATAATAAAGGTTTCATATAATTTCAGTTCTATAAGAAGCCAATATTTTTATAAACAATTGATTCTGAAATAGTGTTAAGCCCGGAACGCAAGCCGCACTTACAGAGCACCAAGAGACGATCTCATATAAAAACAAAGGGGTTTATTCAGACCAGCATGCTGGGGCTCACAACATACTCAGAAAACAGAGCAGAGGCTGAGAGCCCTGGGCCTTTGTTACATGACCATTTTATCCTGGGGGTCGGGGGGGGGGGGGGGGGGGCGGTTT
>PVJN01008724.1:0-63867 GCA_004026805.1 Lasiurus borealis
AAAAACATACAAATCTTTAATAGCTGGTAGGTGTCTCTGGAGTTATAAAATGCAATATCTCTGATTTTATAGAAAATTATATACCACCTAATGATACTTATAGTGATGGTGCAATAATAGTCACATCCTGCCGAACTCGCCTGAGAAGTTCCAAGTTTTGCAGCCATGAAGACTAGCATAGTGGTTATAAGTACCGTGAAAGCCATTCAGACCTCATTTGAGTCTTGACTCTGCCACTTACTGCATTTACCTCAGTGAATTAAATGTTCTGAATGTTAGTTTTCTCTCCTGTAATGCAGCACAGTTACCTCGGAGGTGTAACTGTAAGAATGAAATGAAATAATGCCTGCAAAGGACTTACCACAGTGACCTGCACACAGTAAGTGCTCCATAAACACAACCATTTGCAGCAACAATATTAGCCTAGAGCCCTAGACACAAATATCTACAATGGCGGTTCTAAAATAGTAACTGTTTGTCTTCCCTTGAAGACTAGTCACAAATGCTATAATGACAATAAAACTTGGCATTTATGATTGCCTAATGCCCTGGCAAGCCAGGCTGTCCAACCAATCGCGTATGGATACAGTCACTAAATACCTTCATCCTCCCCTCGACATGATTAATTTAGATGTCTCCCAATTGTTTTCTCTGTTCCTCCATTTTTACATTCTTCCTGACCTTGTACAGACAGAACTTCCACTGAGAATCTGCCTTGGCTGTAGTACAGGCTGCCCTTAATTGAGAACTTCCCAAGTGCCTGGGTACAGTACCTGAATAATCTCATTTAATACTCAAAATAATTGTTTATTGGTTTATACATTTTGTAAAATATATATTGATTTTTTTTACAGAGAGGAAGGGAGAGGGATAGAGAGTTAGAAACATCGATGAGAGAGAGACATCAATCAGCTGCCTCCTGCACGCCCCCTACTGGGGATGTGCCTACAACCAACATACATGCCCTTGCCTGGAATCGAAACTGGGACCTTTCAGTCCTCAAGCCAATGCTCTATCTACTGAGCCAAACCGGTTTTGGCTGGTTTAGCCATTTTACGGAAGAGAATTCAGAGCTGTAAGGTGGTGCAAAATGACTTCCGAGCCATTCTGCTGACAAATAATTGAGCATACAGTGACCTTTGCCCATTCTATACTTCCATCTTTTATTAAACAACTTTGATAATGATGATGACAATTCTTCATTATATTCCTATTTATGTCACTTATGCCATCTTATGACTCACAGATAAGGACTTTTTAAAAACAAATCTCATCCACACAGAGAAACAATTTTGGGGACAGGAGGTTACCTATATAGCCTTGTCATCCTTAGAGCAGCATCCAAGTGACACCATGGTCAACCCCTGATAATAACCCCCTACTTGTCATTCCCCATTTGTTCAGACTGCCTTTCATCCTGAAAATGAGCTGGTTCGCAGCCTCAGGGTAAAAAATCCTGATGAGAAATGTTTACAGGAAAAAACTATACAGATCTTGTAACATAGAAACCCACACATGAAACTTATATGTTCATGTTGACCAATTTTACCCCAACCTATTTAATAAAAAAAAAATAATCTCAAGTTAGGTGAACAAACCTAAGATTGCAAATAAGGAAGAACTTCATGGAAAAGACCTGTAGACAAGGCTTAGCATGAAAAGGGAATCAAACCTCTGTAGTGACAAGATGAAGCAATTTGAAAGAGCTTAATCCAGTCTTCATCTGGAAAGTTGGAAATTATTCTTAAGTGTAGGTAGGGAGATTTTTTGGGAGGGAGGGGGGATGGAGAGTGTGAAATGCTGTTTCATGTATTGGGTGGCAACTGAATAAGGAGTGCAATTTATTTCGACTTGCTAAAGCCCCATGAAGGGAATAAAAATGGGGGATCATGGGAATGGATATGGTTAATGCATGTGGTGGGATGAAATACAGTAAAGGCATGTGGTTGAAACTGCTGTGGTGCAGTCTGATCATGCCATTAACTGGCTTGTTCCTTTCTGCATGGGACAGCCCCTCCTGAAAGTGGTGGACAAGAGCAATGTTTTCTTTTGAAGAGATGTCACTGGGGAGAGTGTAGATTAATTTAGATGTTAAAAATGCTTTTCAATTATATTTTATGCCCTGAGATGAAACCAGGGAGAAGGGCTTCTTTGGTACTAACATGTCTTCAGGGTCAATCAACTATCTGAGTGCCCTTGCTTTCTTATATGTTTTAAATAAAGAGGCAACAGATATCAGAATTGGAAAATTCAAACAAGTGTATTTGTGTTAGAAATTCTGTTGTTATTGTGTTTATCTCTAATGATAACACTTTTCCATTTATTGCAATGTTATGAATTTTTGTCAAGTTTTTAATTAAATTTATTTGGTGAATTGGTTAATAAAATTATATAGGTTTCAAGTGTTCAATTCTATAATACATCATCCAATACATGACTAGAAAAGGAATATGTGATATATTTATTTATACAACGGAATACTATTCATCCAGAAGAAAAGATAAAATGCTGCTATTTGCAACAACATGGATGGATCTTGAGAATATCATGCAAAGTTAAATAAGATGGGCAAATAAAGCACTATATGATTTTACTCATGTATAGAACATTAAACTGGAAGCAACAAATGAACAAACAAAGTGAAAAATAAACATGCCTGGACACAGATAATAGTATGGTGGATAACAGAGCAAAATGGGGTGGAATGAAGGTAGTAATGGGTAAAGTGAGTCAAAAATATGGTAACAGAAGTTGATTTAACTTTGGGTGGTAAGCACACAATGCAATATATAGTGATATAACTTCTCAGTAAAAAAAAAAAAAGGAGCTCTTAAAATATAATAGCTAAATACTGCAGCTGGTATTTGAAGGAATGAAGCTTTGGAAACATGGTGCCAGGTGTTCTCTGAGGTATTGCTATTCTAAGTTTATTTATAAACCTGCCACACCTGGGAGCCTGGTAGTAGAAGTGTAGAAACTCAGGTTCCTTCCCAGACCCCAGAGTCAGAATCTGCTTTCGAACATGATCCCCAGAAGCCCTAGACTAAAGGTCCTTTTAGGCCCTTTAAATTATTTCTAAAATTACCCTATCACCATGAAGGATTCTGAGAGCACCCTTTCTCCCATGTTCTTTATTCTCCTTTTGTTTTCTTCAATATTCAAATAAAAATGGAAGGAAGGAAAGAAGGAAGGAAGGAAGGAAGGAAGGAAGGAAGGAAGGAAGGAAGGGAGGGAGGGAGGGAGGGAGGGAGGGAGGGAGGGAGGGAGGGAGGGAGGAAGGAAGGAAGGAAGGAAGGAAGGAAGGAAGGAAGGAAGGAAGGAAGGAAGGGAGGGAGGAAGGGAGGGAGGAAGGGAGGGAGGAAGGAAGAAGTGAATATAATTACATTGTCATGCTGGGGCATGGGCTTCTGGGTCTGGTACACCTAAATCTAGCCCTTACTCTGCCACTGACCAGTAATATGTACTTGAAACATGTACTTCACTTGAGTCTTTTCATCTATAAAATGGGGATTGTTACCCTTATTCTCCCTGCAGTTGTAGTGTGCACATGCACACACACACACACACACACACACACACACACACACACATTTAGTTATCATAGTATCTGGAACATAATAGCAGGTCCACAAATAGTCACAGAGACACTTTCTTTTGCTTCCCATCTATACTGGAAACCCTAGGTATTTTATCATGGTGGGAAAGATGATGTCCCTCCAATGCGAACCAGGTACCTTGAATCTCTAATTTGGGTTGTGAGTGCCAGATAATTTAGTTGACATCAAATCATGGTTGATTTTGTGAAAGCATATTTCAATTAGCAAATCAGCTATCAAGGGGTCCTGGCACATGAGGTGTTTCTTCCTTGCCAGCCTTTACTCAGGGTACTAATCCAGTGCAGAATGATTTCTGGTGGAACAAATGAACCACTCTGGGCCCTGAGTGCACAGAGGCAAGGGCAGGAAGAACTTTGCAGCATAAACTCTCTGTAAAGTTTTGCTAACCCATCTTGTATCTGCTATGTCTTGTCAGGACCCCATGGAAGTACACATCCATGCCTTTTTCTCAATTGCCTTCATCATGAGGCGAGAATAATAAAGACAAAATGGGGTTGGTAGTTACAGAGGCCTAACTCCACTAGATGTGAGGCCTTGGACAAGTTATTTAAGACTTTTGCATCTTAATTTTCTCCAATTGAATAACAGATAATTATTTTGACTGCTGGGGATATTGTGAGGATTAAGTGAATCCCAGTATGTAAACATGCCAGCATGATGCCTTCGACACTAGTGTTCACAAGTGACAGGCACAGGCACTGTTTGCTTCTCTTGTCACTCTTCTAATTCTACCTATCCGGAGATCTGATTTTAGATCTTAATCTTCCCTTTCCCGGTGCATAACCTTGGTCAAGTCATGTCACTTCTTTGACACTCAGTTTGCTCACTGTGAAATGAGGGCAGCAATACCTTCCTTGACAGCTCTCTGTTAGGATTAAAGGAATGCAAGCAAAACACCTGGTCCAAGAAGGCAGTGTAGGGATTCACACAGGTGATATCAGCACATAATATTCAAACCTTACCAATGCTATGCAGCTGGCTTTTTACTAGTCTAAGTCCTCTTCTTTGCTGTATCATCCTCACTTTCTACATCTTTATGAGTTGAGTTTAGGATCAAAGATTCTTCTTTCTCTATACTCCCTCCTTAGATGTGCTTGTGGCATCCCACGGTTTTAAATGTTTTCTACAGTTGATGACTCTCAAATGTAAATCTCCAGCCTAGGCCTCTCCCCTGAACTCTAGACCTATAAATCCAACTGTATGTGCAGTACTCCTACTTGAATAACATAAAACCTCAGATTTACCATATCCCAAATCATGCAATAAAGTTCCACCTGTATCAGCACCAGATCTGCTCTGTTCCCCATCTTCTCCCTTCTCAGTGTCTAAGGCCAACACCATTGAAGTCACACTTGTTTCTTTAAAAACACACATCTAACCATCAGCAAATTCTATAGGATTGATCTGCAAAGTAATCCAAAATCCAACCAGCTCACACAAATAAGAAATCATCTCTTTCTGCATTGGTCCCTTATAACTTCTCTACAAATCTAGTCAAGATGATCCTTTAAAAATGAAATTTATACCTGGCCACTCTGCTACAAGAAACTTTCTGCAATGGCCCAACTCAGCATAAATTCAAAATTTTAGCATAATCCACAAGGTCTTATGTGAACTTGTCCCTTGGCCCCTAGCCCCATATTCTCTTCCTGAGATCGTCTCCTTCTACTCTCCAGACATTCTGGCTTCCATTCTATACCCTGAACATTCAATCTGCCTTTCATGCAAGGCTTTCTATTTGCTCCTTGCTGTGCTTAGAGTGTTCTTCACTATTTCTCTCATATGCCATTCCAATTTCTATTCAGATATCACTAACTAAGAGACTTTCCATGACCACTTTATATAAAACAATACTACCACCTTACTTCACTGGCATTCCCCTCCCTCCCATAGCATCCACCTCATACAGTATTTTCTCTTCATTATAATATGCTCCTTGAAGAAGAGATTTGATATCTAGTAGGCATTCAGAAATATTGAAGGAACAAATGAACCTATCTAATTCTATTTTCCTCATCACATAAACTCTTATGTTACATATCCTATCTAATAAAAGAGTAATATGCAAATTGACTGTACCTCCACCATACCCACAAGCCATGCCACCCACCACACCCACCAGCCAATCAGAGCAAGTATGCAAATTAATGCAACCAAGATGGCTACAGCCACAGTGAGAGCAAGAGAGATGCTTGGGTTGCCCCTGGTAAGGGAAGAAGCCAAGCTTTCTGCACACCATGGCTGGTCAAAGCCTCCACTTAAGGCAACAAAGTTTCAATGGCTGAGCAAGCAGAAGGCTTGGCTCTGCTCTAGGCTATAAAGTTTCAATTGTAGAAGATAAATAAATCCCAGATACCAGGGCCTCTGCTTGGGTTGCTGGAGGGCATTGCTGGCCTGCAAACCATCACAAGCGCCTCACCCAGGCCATCCCACTCCCCAAGGGAATACCCTTCAGGACAAACCAGCTGGCCCCCACCCATGTACCAGGCCTCTATCCTATCCAATAAAAGAGTAATATGCAGATTGACCATCACTCCAAAATATAAGATGACTGCCCTCATGTGATCAAAAGATCCTGCTCCCATATGGACACAAGATGGCCATCACAAGATGGCCAGCAGGGGAGGGCAGTTGTAAGGGACTAGGTCTGCAAGGCAGGAGTGTTGGGGAGACCAGGCCAGCACAGGTGGAAAGTTGGGGATGACCTGGGCTGCAGGTAAGGGCAGTTGTGGGGGGACTCAGGCCTGCAGGGGAAGGTAGTTAGGGGTCACCAGGCCCACAGGAAAGGGCCATTAGGGACAAACAGGCTGGCAGGGGAGCAGTTAGACATCAATCAGGCTGGCAGGGGAGTGGTTAGGGGATGATCAGGCTGACAGGCAGAAGCAGTTAGGAGCAATCAAGTAGGCAGGCAGGTGTGTAGTTGGGAGCCAGCAGTCCTGGATTGTGAGAGGCATATCCGACTGCCCATTTAGGCCCGATTCTACCTGGGATCGGACATCTTTCAAAGGGTCCAGATTGGAGGGGAGCAGGCTAGGCTGAAGGACAACCCCCCATGCATGAATTTCGTGCACCAGCCCTCTATTTATTTATAATTCTACTTTTTTTTTTTTTTACTATTGCATACAGGATAATATACTGAAATATATTTGTATAGGATTCTCAGTTTGCATAATTGTTTTTAAATAATTATTACCTCATTTGATCCTCATAACAATACAATTAGAAAAAGATATAGTCCATGCATATTTATAGATGATGAAACTGAGGCTTATAGAGGGTAAGTAATTTAGAGAATATAATCTTATATAATAAAGATGCAACATGCAAACTGACCCTCACACCCTCACAAGATGGCTGCCTATGACCAGGCCAGAAGGGGGGTTAGTGAGGGTTGACCTACAATGGAACAGTAGGCTGCGTGGGGTGACCAGGCTGGCAGGGAGGGCAGTTGGGGACAACCAGGTTAGCAGAGAGGGGGCAGTTGGGGGTAAATAGACCAGTGGGGGGGGGCAGTTAGGGACAATCAGGCAGGCAGGCAGGCAGGTGAGTGCTTAGGAGTCAGTAGTCCAGGATTGATTGGGCCTAAACCAGCAGTCAGACATTCCCCAAGGGGTCCCAGATTGGAGAGGGTGCAGACTGGGCTAAGGGGAGCCCTCTCTACCCCTTAACCCCCATGCATAAATTTCATGTGCAGGGTTTCTAGTACATATAATAATGGAAAAATATGGACTTGAACTCAGGTCTTACTATTCTTGATCCAATTTTTTTTTCCATGAAATGTAGATACCTTACATTTACCAATATGAATTGCTGCTGAACTAATTCACCTTGAGTAGTTGTTTTCTTTCCTGAAAAAAAAAAAATGGATCAACTTTATCTATTTCACTTGTATCTCTGCTCCTAATAGGAACTCATTCTGTAATTGTTGCTTGCAAACTTGAATATACAGATCCGAACTCAACTGTGCATAGAAGTGTGTTCTTCCCATACTAGTAATGTCTCAAGTACTCTACTTGGGAGACTTTTATCAATCTGTAGGCTTAAATTCAAAGTGTACTTAGTCCTCCATGCAAAAGCACAGTGAGAAATGGAGGAAAACAAGATCAGAATGGGATAGATATACAGAAAGACTGATCAGGCAACTAGCAATGTAAAGGAGTGCCCAAAGGGATATATCAAATCAGGATGTGATTGAGCAACATCCAAATCTGGGATAGGGTTAAGATTTTGGGGCAGTGGGAAGCTTAGACAAGCAGCACACCTGTAGACAGTGGCACTCTCTTGACTAAGTAGTCAGTATGGCTTGGAGCAGAATGTTTTCCTGGAGACCCATGCCAGAAGGAATGGTAACTGAGTCAAGTAGGGCATGCCTGCACCCAGAGTAGGGCTCTATTTCCAGAAAGAGAGATAACGTGAATGTGGAACTGAGACAGAAACCCAGCCACAAGACTGCTGCAGGTCTGGGAGCCCAGGGCTGCCCCCATAAGCAGGTTTAGGGACCTAAAGAAATCCCAAATTCCATCTCTTCACCCCCATCTGCCCTCTTCCTCTCCCTAGTGACATTGGTCCAAATGTCCCATACTACTTTTCTCAGGAGAACTCTATAGAAAAGGCACTAGGTAGGCAGATAAAAGTCTGATTCAGCCATTTAGAAACCTGTCTGCTTCTGAGTCCTCCTTTTCTCCATTTAGCTGCCACCCAACCTTCTCAACCAACACCCTCCCTGACTGTCCCAATCAGCTTCCTGGGAGGCAGAACGACCCCTGCATGGACTCATGAGCTTGGACAGGGCCGTGAGCATCCACTTCCAGCCATCAAGTCCCCAACAAATAACTTTGTGCAGGGCTATTTGTCTTCTGCTTCAGCCCGGCGGAACCAGGGTCTATAAATTGTAGTTGGGATTCAAGAAGGACCATTTTCTCAGACAGGGATGTATTGCATATCAGCAGTGGAGCAGAGCATCAGCATGTTCTCCTCCGCGCAGAGTCCATTTGCCTACTGTAGTGAGACAGCATGCTCAGCGGGCAGCGGCCCCCAAGGTGGACTGGGTGGCCATAAACCTCCGCAGTGGACAGGAACTGTGGGGACTGGAGACAAATGAACCGCTTCTGAGCAGGCCCAGCTCTTTTCACGGACTCTGGAAAACTCTGCGGGCAGGGTGGAAGCTGAATTTTGATAAAGGCAAATGCAGTGTGTATCCTTGGGTTTGGCATTCTGTCACAATTGTGTTTAAGGATGTGGTGCACATGTTGAACATACTGGGGCTCTGTGGCTCTGGGGTCGGAACTGGTTTTAAATTTCAGCGCTGTGCCATAGATGGGGACTTTAGGCAGGTCGTTTAGGCTGTTTTTATTGTTGGTTGTTCGTTTTTGCCATTAGAAGGCCTGATGCAGTAGAGTGTATTACATGGATAAAGCGAGATGAATTAACATATCTAATGCATAGCAGGCGCCCAGTTATTTGGAGCTTGTTTGAAATTAGAAACGCTGAGTGCAAATGGCAAGAGGGCTAAGACTGGCAGCACAGCATAGGAATTTTAAAGGAGGAATTTAAGTTCAACAGAACCAGGTGTGAAACCTGATTCTTCCACGTGTTCAGATAACCTTGGACATGTTATTTACTTTTCTATGATGAGGGAATAATCACATTGCCCAGGAAATAAAGTTTTTGATGTAATTAAAAGGTGCCTTTAAAATACAAAGTATAGAACCTCTGGCATAGTAAGACCTTATTAAATATGAGATATACCAGGATTGGATAGCCAAGATCTTAAACTCATTTTTATGAGACATATTTTAACGAGACTATTCCTATGTGCATGTAATTGATAGTTGTATATTTATTATTGGGGAGAAATAACATTAAAATAATCTTCAGTTGAATTTGCTAATCCAATTGAGTGGAACTAGGGTTTATTGGCTCTTTATTGGATGTGTGGGTGCTGCACGCTGGGATGGATACAGAAATGGATAAGGAATGAGAATGAAATTGATGGACCAAGCACTGTGTTAAGGACTCTCAGATGGATTATCTCATTTAATCTTTTCATACGGTTTATATTAGGAAGAACAATTCATGATCATTGTGTAAAGGTTGGAAAGAGAAAAAGTTATCCAAAAAACACACGAAGATTAGAATGAGCTAGAATCATTGTTAGTTCTTTGCTATATTTTGCGCCTGTCCTTTTCTCTGTGCAAAGTGCATGGCCTGTTTAAACCTCAATTTCCCCATCTGTAAAGTAACATTCCCATCATCTGAGAATGATTAGATAGCAAATGAGATTCTTCAAGAAAAGAATCTAATAGTGCCAGGCAGTTTGGCACTCAATAAATGACCAAGGTCCTCATATTCAATCGCATCTGAATGATTTCATAGAGCTTTTTAATATAACAGATACCTGTGAATATGAGAATATGAGGTCGTGTTTCAAAGGAGTTACAAAGCCCAAGGATAGACTTGGAACATATTCCTAGAGAGCCAGTTTACTCAAAGATTTTAATGGTAAATGTATAATTTTTATATTAAAAGACATGTAGTTAACAGGATACAAAATTTTGACAATTTCTAAGGTAACTAAGAGATTGCAAAGAAACATTGTACTTGTGATGGGCCAGCCCAGACTAAATCCCCTACCCCTGAGGTACGCTTTCCTTTCCTCTGTAACTGTGGATCTATCCATTGAAAAGTTCAAGAGGTCAGAGAATGGATTTAAGTAGGAAAAAATATGTTCAGGTAGGTGTTATATTACTTTTAAATATATATATATATATATATATATATAAATATATATATATATATTTATATATATATATATGTATTATTATTATTATTATTATTATTATTATTATTATTTAAAAGAGAGGAAGGGAGAGGGAGAGAGAGAAACATTAATGATGAGAATCAGCTGTCTTTTGCATGCCCCATCCTGGGGATCGAGACCACAACTCAAGCATGTGCACTAACCAGAAATCAAACTCTGACCTCCTGTTTCATGAGTCAACTCTCAACCACTGGGGAACACTGGCCGGGCGGTGTTAGATCACTTTGGTGGCCACGTGGAAAATGAGTTGGAAGGATTACCACAAAGGAAAAACTTGCTGTGAAGTTAGGGCAATGGTCTGGGTAGGAAGAAATGAGATCCAGAACTAGGGAAAAGACAGTGGGAATGATGAGGAGGAGACAGATTTGAAAGATTTTTAGAACAATTAAAAAAAAAAAACTTACCATTGTTCAAGTATGAAAAAATAATTAGATAGAAAGAATTCTAAGGGAATCCCAGGGTTTTCATCGTGTGGACAGCAGACCCAGAAGATGGACTTCAGACTTTCATAAATGATCCCTGATGATTAACAATAAAACTTACAATGTCCTACAACCCTAATTAAAATACACACACACACACACACACACACACACACACACACACACACACTAGGGGCCCAATGTACAAAAATTCATGCAAGAGTAGGCCTTCCTTCCCCTGGCTGCTGGCACAGGCTTCCCTTTGGCACCAGGACCTGGGCTTTCCTTCTCCGGTTGCTGGCAGGCACCTGGGACCCAAGCTGGCTTCCCTCCAACCCTGGCTTTGTCTAGAACAGCGGTTCTCAACCTGTGGATCAGGATCCCTTTGGCGGTCGAATGACCCTTTCACAGGGGTCACCTAAGACTATTGGAAAACACCTATTTCCCATGGTCTTAGGAACCAACACATTGCTCCTCAGTGTAGCAAAATGTAGTAATGTAGTTTACTGTTGTCATATTAAGACTGTTACCCATGCTACACCACGATTCAAGACAAAATTTCATTTATTTGTAATTAGAAATAAATATTTCACAATATATAATTACATATTCCTTTGTGATTAATCATTATGCTTTAATTATGTTCAATTTGTAACAATGAAAATATATCCTGCATATCAGATATATACCTTACAGTTCATAACAGTAGCAAAATTACAGTTATGAAGTAGCAACGAAAATAATTTTATGGTTGGGGGTCACCACCACATTAGGAGCTGTCTTAAAGGGTCGTGGCATTAGGAAGGTTGAGAACCACTGGTCTAGAAGGACTTCAGGTCTAATTAGCATATTACCCTCTCATTATATACTAGAGGCCTGTTTCACGAAGAAATTCATGCAATAGGCCTTCCTTCCCTTGGCTTCCAGCACCGGTTTTCCTCTGGCACCTGGGACCCAGACCATTGCTCCAGCCAGAATCTGCCTTCTTCATCTTTGCTGCAGACTCAGGCCAGAGTCTGCCATCGTCACTGTAGACTGCCACCTTAGTCTTTGATGCAGACTCTAGAGTCTGCAGTCTTGTCCTCATTGGGACACTCTGCTCTTGCAGATCCCTTCGCTCCACTCCCTCCTTCTCATAGCAGGTGTCCTGCCCTGCCTGACCACTTTGTGCTTGGACAGCTGGGCAGCAGCCATCTTTGGCATTCTAATTTGCATATTCACTCAGATTGGCTGTGGGTGTAGGAAGGTACGGTCAATTTACATGTCTGTCTATTATTAGATAGATACTAGAGGCCTGATGCATGAAAATTTATGCACTGGAGGGGAGTCCCTCAAACCAGCCTGCCCCCTCTCATAGTCTGGGAGCCCTCAGGGGCGGGAGGTGACCTGACAATCAGGGAAAAGTGATGCCCCGTCACACCTCTGCTACTGCCACTGCAGCCAGTGCAAGCCTTGGCCAGCCCTGGTTACCTGAGCCTCGGGCAGCTCTGGGCGGCTGGGCAGCCAACATTCAAGGCTTGCTGGTACCTCAGGATAGCCCTGGGAGCTAGGCAGCTTGCCTGTGCCTCAAGCTGGCCCTGGGCAGTTTGGGGGCTGAAGGGACTGAGTACCACCACCCTGTGACTGTGGGCACTGCCATCTCTGAGGGCAAGGAAGTCAATTAGCATATTCCCTCCTTATTGGCTGTGGGCATCACCATCTTTGCAACAGCTTGAGAGTCAAGTAGCATATTTTATCTTCATTAGATAGGATACTAGAGGCCTGGTACATGAAATTTGTGCATGGAGGGGGGTCTCTTCAGCCCATCCCAGCCTCAACACTCTCCAATCTGGGACCCCTCAGGAGATGTCTGACTGCTGGTTTAGGCCTGATGCCTGGCCTAAACCAGCAGTCGGACATCCCTCTTACAATTCTGGACTGCTGGCTTCTAAATGCTCACTTGCCTGCCTGCCTGCTTGCCCCTAACTGCCCTGCCTGTCATCCTGATTACCCCTTACTGGCTCTGCATGACAACCTGATTGCCCCTAACTGCCCTCTGCTACCACCTAGGTCACCCCCAAATGTCCCTTCCTACCAACCTGGTTGCTTCTAACTGCCCCCCTGCCAGCCTGGTTACCAAAATGCCCCCCACCAGCTTAAACACCTGTAACTGCCTCCCCTGCCAGCCTGGTTGCCCTCAACTGTACCCCTTCCTTTGGCCTAGTCACATCTAACTGCCCCCCACACTGGTCTGATCACCTCTTAGTTCCTCCCCTGGTCATGTCCAATTGCTCCCCGCCCCCTCTGACAGAATGGTCACGCCCAACTGGCCCCTGCTGACCTGGTCACCCCACATAGCCTGCTTATTCAGTCGTTTGGTCATCCCTCACTATTCCCCTTGCTGGCCTGGTTGTAGGTAGCCATCTTGTGAGGGTGTGAGGGTTAATTTGCATATTGCCTCTTTAAAAAATATATATATATACATATAACATATATATAATAACATATATACATATTATATATAACATATATATAATAACATATATACGTATTATATATATATGTTATTACATTATTTTAAAAATTTTACTGTCCTACTCAGGCCAGAACTTAGCAATTGCCTGCCTTAATTACTAGCTCTTAGGTACAGAGGAAAGTATGTGGCTTAGGAAACCCTTTCAGCAAAAACTGTTCCTGTGTTTAGAGCTCCTGTGCAATTGGTTGTTCTTGTTGCATAAATGAAAGTGAAACATTTCAGGACCAGTGCCCACTGATGTGAGGACACATTTTCTCTATGACAATACCAGGGCACAAATTAAACATTCATAATATGGTAATTAAGAGCTGAATAATTTACTCTAAACCAATAAAGTAGATGTTGTAGTGTGATAGCTCCAGAATGAAATACAGTAGAGAAAAAATAACAATGTTTGTTCATTAGTTCTAAGCCTAGGCTGTGCAGTGAACACTGAGCATACTTCCTATGTTATGACTAGAGTTTGGAAAAAGAGTATACTCCTCAGCCCACATGCATCCAGCAGGGAATTTATCATATAGTATCTCACTTATCCTTGCCCTACTCCATGATGAGCTATATGACCAGGAACAAATCACACAACTAAGTTTTTAAATCTCACATTGGGCATGAATGATTTCTGTCCTATCAACATAATTTCACATCTAAAAGACAACAAACTGTTATTATCACACCAGACACACAGTAGCTTTGCAGAAAGCCAAGTATTGCATTCTTCAAAGGTACACACTACCTGTAGTACTACTAGTTGGACTTCTGATAACACTTAGGATATTTCACTGTGATAAGGGAAATAAATTATCTGAGGATGCAGATGCATTTTGAACTCTATCAAAAATTATAAATTCACTGTACTGGCTGGGTAGCTCAAATGGTTAGTTTGTTATCCTAATACACTAAGGTTGTGGGTTTGATTCCCAATCGCAGCACATACAACAATCAACCAATGCATAAATAAGTGGAACAATAAATCAGTCTCTCTCTCTCTCTCTCTCTCTCTCTCTCTCTCTCTCTCTCTCTCTCTCTCTCTCTCTCTCTCTCTCTCTCTCCCTCGCCCCTTTTCTCCTGTTCTCCCTCCCTCCTGCTTTCTCCCTTGATTTTTCAATCAATAAATAAAATGATCAATTTATTTAGCAATCTCTGGCAATCACAGATACCCTCAGGGTTTCATCACAAAGGACTGTTCAGAGCCCTTATTAGAGACAGACAATATATAAGAGGAAACATAAGTGTGTTGTTTTAGTTCTTCTATGAGAACCGAGTTTCCTTTGGTGGATAATTCTATTAGAAGTAGGTATATATGTATGTCTGTGTATTTTATATTTTTATTTATTAATAAATCTTTATTGTTCAGATTATTACAATTGTTCCTCTTTTTCTCCCCCCTAGTTCCTTTCTACCCGGTTCCCACCTCACCTTCAGCCCTTATCCCCCCAATGCCTCATCCATAGTTGTACGATTTTTGTTCAGTCTCTTCTCGCAAGCTCCACACTTCTTTCCCCGAGAACTGTCAGTCCACTCCCTTTCTATGCCCCTGATTCTATTATATTCACCAGTTTATTCTGTTCATCAGATTTTTTATTTACTTGATTTCCTTTAAAATACATTTTATTAATTTTTTACAGAGAGGAAGGAAGATAGTTAGAAACATCAATGAGAGAGGGACATCGATCAGCTGCCTTCTGCACACCCCACACTGGAGATGTGCCTGCAACCAAGGTACATGCCCTTGACTGGAATCAAAACTGGGACCTTTCAGTCCATAGGCTGACGCTCTATCCACTGAGCCAAACTGGTTTTGGCTATTCACTTGATTTTTTAATTCACGTGTTGATAGACATGTATTTGTTATTCATAATTTTTATCTTTACCTTTTTCTTCTTCTTCCTCTTCTTAAAGAATACCTTTCTTGCCGAGACTGGTTTGGCTCAGGGGATAGATCATCGGCTTGCTGACTGAAAGGTCCCAGGTTCGATTCTGGTCAGAGGCATGTACCTTGCTTGCAGGCACATCTCCACTATGGGGCGTGCAGGAGGCGGCCGATCCATTCTCTCTTTCATTGATATTTCTGACTTTCTATCTCTCTCACTTCCTCTCTGTAAAAAATCAATAAAATATATATATTTTTTTAAAAAAGAGTACCTTTCAGCAATTCATATAATCCTGGTTTGGTGGTGATGAACTCCTTTAGCTTTGTCTTATCTGGGAAGATCTTTATCTGACCTTCAATTCTGAATGATAGCTTTGCTGGGTAATCTTGATTGTAGGTTCTTGCTGTTCATCACTTTGAATATTTCTTGCCACTCCCATCTGCCCTGCATAGTTTCTATTGAGAAATCAGCTGACAATTGTATGGATGCAATTGTAAACAGTAATTTAACTTTTTTTTCTTGCTGCTTTTAATATTCTTTGTTTGTCTTTTGCTCTTTGCATTTTAATTATGCTGTGTCTTGGTGTGGTCCTCTTTGGATTTCTTTTGTTTGGGGTTCTGTGTGCTTCCTGGGCTTGTAAGTCTATTTCTTTCACCAGGTGGGGGAAGTTTTCAGTCATTATTTCTTCAAATAGGTTTTCAGTATCTTGCTCTCTCTTCTTCTTCTGGCTCCCCCATAATTCAGATGTTGGTACTCAGATGCTCCTTACACTGTCTTCATAGTTTTGAATTCTTTATTTTTTTTTTTTTTTGCTTTTCTGGTTGGGTATATTTTACTTCTTTGTATTTCAAATCTTTTACTTGATTCTTGTGATCTTCTAGTTTGCTGTTCTGTAGTAGTATTTCAGCTGCAACTTGCATATTTTTATATGTAGGATTTTAATTATTAGTCAGTTCTTAAGATTACATTTTTTTAATTTAATGTCATTGTATTTTTCTGTTCCTTAAATTATTTGAAAGTGTTCTATTTTTTATTTGAAATGTGTGGAGATTTTGTTTATATATTTTCTTATTTACTTACTGAAGACCTGATACACAAAGATTTGTGCAAGAATAGGCCTTCCTTGACCTGGCTGCTGGCACTACTTTCACTCTGGCCAGAGCTGCCTTTCCACCTTCCCACACTGTTCAGAGGCCTGGAGTGGCTGAGGTGGTACAGAACACCTGTGTTGTTGCCATGGTGACAACGCAAGCATTCCACCCCTGCCACTGGGAGCTTGCATAGCAAACTAACCCGTCATATTAGGTGGGTTAATTTGCATACACTCTCTTGAATGGCTGATGGGCATCACAAAGTTACAGTTAAATATCATGTTACTTTTTTATTAGTGTAGATTTTTTTATTGCATTTGGATCATTCAACTTAGTCATAATGATATCAGTGAGATTTATTTTTTATAGATTAGTACATGGTCAGATTTATATATAATTTGTTTTTTCTTCCTAAAAAAATATATTTGCTAATTGACTAGGTAGAATTTATAGTCCATGATTTTTTAAATACAGCTTTTAAGCATTAGGTCTCATAAATTTTACCATTTTTGGTAGAGTTTTCTGTTTGGCCTACGGTATTAATTATTAAGAGAGGTATGTGGAATTATCTCATGATGATAGTGAAATCGCCAGTATCAATGTATTTTGACCAAATTTTACCTTACATATTTAAAAGTGTTGAGACATATGTATAATACTATATATATAATTATATGCACAGTTTAAGATTATTGAAAATTCCTGATGAAGAATTTGTGACATTATGTAACCTTCTATGTTCTCAATATTTTCCCCCTTAAGTTATATCCCTATCCTACATTTTCCTTGATTTATACTCATCACCTGTATTTTTATCCTTTCACTTTTAGCCTTTCTGTAGCCTCATATTTTATGTTTATCTCCTATAAAAATATAGCCAGAAGTCTGGTAACTTCTATCTTTTACCTTGTTCAGGTTCATTGAAGGGTTGAACTTGTTTTACTGTGCTTTTTGCTTTCTACTTGTCATACTTTTCAAATCTATTTTCTTTTTCACTATTATTGTTTTTTTGATTGGGAGAGTTTGTTGATTTATTTATTTGCCTACCTCTTCTATTTCCCTCAACCCTTACTGTTTTGGAACATATATACTTTTAAGTACTTTCTTTTTATAATACAGTTTAATGAAGTATAATGTGAATATTTTAATACCCAAGGTAAACAAGAACTGCATTATAGTTTAACTTTGATCTCTTCAATTTGTTTTCTGTTGTGATTATAGTATGCTATTTCATTTTGATTCTTTTATAACACCTTAAGTAATACTTTTCTATTTCTTATGTCTCACACCTTTCCTCTAATATCAGTTTCTTTCCTAGTGAATCTCTATGGTAGAAATTCCTTTAGTTAAGGGTTGTTGCTTGGATTTTAGTAAATTCAGGTGTTGTTTCTCTAAAGCATTTCCAAGTTACCATTTCACCATGTTCTGGTTTCCATCAGTTCTATCAGTCTGTTGTTCTTCACATGAACAACTAGAGATTTTTTCCTCCTTGGTCACTTTAATCTCTTCACTTAATAGTTGGTATTGTGTATTTTATGTCATTATGGTAAGGTGTAAGTTTCTTTTTGTTTATTCAGTTTAATATATTTGTAAATTTATATCTTTCATTAGTTCTGTAAAAGTCACATTTATTTCCTTTTTAAATGTTTTTCCTCCATTTTTTTAATTTTTTCATTTCAGTTTTCCAATTATGCATATGAAGTATACTCATTGTATCTTGATATTTTATCTTCATATTTTCTCCTGACTCTCTGCTATACCATAGGTAGTTTCCCCAGCAGAGAGAAAACCTTCAGTGGATCATTTATCTAGGTATCTGCTGAACTTTGATGAGATCCCACATGTGACTCATCTTAATCAGTCAAAATATTGGAGGACTTTATTGGGATTTATTATTCCAGTAATAATTTGGGTCTTGAAGTTGTTTCTTTAATTCATGAAAACCTAACAAACCTTCAAATGGACTATTTACTTAGCATATAGTTGTTCTGAAGTAGGACTTTTGAGAGTGTCTAATATGCCATAGTGCCAGGAACATAAGTCTGAGCTTAGCACTCATCACAGACCCCAGATAAAGCAGAATTTAGATTCTCTAGGAAAATATTAGCATTTGGGGGCCATGTTTTTCTATTTATTCTTAGTTACTTGATCCTCTCCTTAATTTGAGCCTAGATGCCCTTAATGGGAACAATTGGAAATGACATCCAGAACTCTAGTTGGAAAGAAACTCAAGGGCCTCAAAGTGAATCACGCATGTTCTTTGAATCACCTCTATAGCATGTGGCAATGGCCATCTAGCCTCCTCTTACATCAGCAACAGAGAACTCACTATTCCTTAAGAAGTCCATTTATTCATTTGTTCATTCATCTATACCTCCATCTACTTGTCAGTCTGGCTGTCTATATACGCATCTATCAAAAATTAGAGATGTATTGCAAGGAATTTGCTTGCCCAACTGTGGGAGCTGACAAAGCAAGTCCAAACTCCATAAGATGGGTAATCAGGATGGGCAGACTGGAAACTCAGGTGGGAGGCAAAGTTTCAATCCACAGGCAGAATGTCTTCTTCACTGAAGCCTAAGCTCTCCTCTTAAGGCAGTACAACTGCTTGAGTCAGTCTCACGCAGATTATCTGGGATAATTGACCTTGTTTACAATGAACTGATCATAGATGTTAATCACATCTCCAAATACCTTCTTAGCAATACCAAGATTTATTTTTTCAATTGAATATATATAATCAAGGACTTGGGTCTAGCCAAACTATCACATAAAATTGGCCATTACATGTGCCTTCAATGTACTAGAGATGTGTTAGGCATTTTGCATCTAATATATTTACTCCTTTTAATGTTCTTTGAATTAAGTATTATTATTTTAAAGATGAGAATATTAAAAACAGGAAACTTTAACAATTTGATATTATTATTATTAATACATGTGGGAAAATTAAATTATGAAAATATAAAAAAACCTGTCTCAATGTGCATGCAAAGCCCTCAGAAAAGCATCTACTACATTATAAAGCTCAATAAATATTAGTTCCCCTTACCAAGTTGTTTTTGAGACATCTTATTTTAAGATAGCTATTAGTAGCTGTGCCTTTCACTGCAAGTGAAATGATGCTCAGCAGTCACTCAGAGTATGTTTGCACATGAGCCTGTGTGTTTGTCTGTGTGTGCATGCATGTTATGGAGAAGGGGACCTTGCAGTGTAGTACTGTTATTATGATGCAGCTAGAATGAAAGCCCATATTCTTGCCCCTGCTGGAATGTTGCTTCTGTCTTTGGAAGTGCTTTGAGCCTTTCAAATTAGTGCATGTTATTACATTTACTGATATTACTTTTGTGATGAGAGGAAATTCCTCTATGTCCCAATACTAAGTTGTGCTCTGTGCACATAAATTAATACAGCTGAAATACCAAATGCATCATCAGAAAGTAAATGTGTGGTCTCATGAACCCTTGAGACATATGCCATAGGGCATCAGGATAACGCCAGTGAAGGTTGTGTTGGCATTAGTTTTGAAGAATGATAGAGACAAGTAAGGAGGGCAGAGTGGACTTCTTTGTTTAGTTGAAATTATTGGGGAACTATGGCCAGACCTACTGGTGTTCTTTGGTCCAAGTGACTTACATAGCTGTGACTAATCACAGTTTTCACAATAAAAATGAATATCACCAAATACCTTTGGGCATATTTAGAAAAATAGGCTTCCTGAAATTAGGGTTCCAGATAGGCCTTCTGATGGATTCATCTCCATAATGAAATTGTCTTCTTATATAAATATTGGCATCAATAATCTTTGAAGGCAAAATCAAAATTGAAACGCATGGTTCCATAAATGTGGGAACAAGAATATGAATAACACCTCCTGTAGAACACTCTGCAGTTTATAAAACATCTGCACAATACGGCAGAGTGGGAAGAATGCTCTACCTGGAACTATACTTGGTTGCATTATCTATCCCTGGTGTTTTCAGCCTTCCCTGTGGGAGAACTGTAATACACCATCTTTTTCTCCCGAACACCACAGTAAAGCAGACTTGATCATGACGCTCTAGTCAAAGGTTGTCTGTGGAAGCAGAGAATTGCATGGTTCCATCCTATGTCCTCTCTTTGCCACAAGCCAAGCAAGGGCTGCCCCGGCACAGAATGGTATGGATGAAGCTGAGCCATAGCCAACCTGCAGTGGGTATTAAAGTGAGTAAGAAAGGCTTTGTTGTGTGAGCCATTAGCATTTTAAGATCATGTTTAACTACAGTATTAGTTAGTATAAACAGACAGACACATTTGGTTTTGATTTCTGCCTCAACCATGTATTAGCTATAAATCTTGAGCAATATATTGAAAATTTTATAACAGCCTCTTTTTTTCTAAATTCAGGTTCTATAAAAATAGACATTTGCTCTGAAGCTAAAATTTTATATACAATGTTTTAATTTCTTTTCAGAGAGTAGCATTTCTTAAACTTGTAGAATAATTAGATGCAATCTGTAAACTAATGATACATCATGTTTAAAATAAGCCACAGTTCAAAGTTTGAATTGAATGAGTAAAAATCTCATAATCTTAATTGTGAGACTTTCCAGCTGAAGAAGTGCCCTCCATGAAAGAAGAATCAACCCAAGGTTACTGCTTTTTCTACAAGTTCTCAAGTATGAACTATTCAACCTGGAAATAAGAAAGTGCAAATTCACAGACATAATTGCATTGTACAACTCATCTGTTGAGAAGCAGATTATAGAAAACCCAGAGGACCTTGCAAAACAGTCTACAAGAGCTGGGTCTGCAGAAGAGGGAGTTAGCATCTTCCTGCTCTGGGGAAATGCGGAGGAGGGTTTAGCATGCTCTGGTTTCCTTGGAAACCCCACTCTGTACTGTTCCAGAGGTAACTTCTCTTTGCCACTACCCTCAGCCTAGAGTGTGGTCTCAGTCCCACATCACACTGCTTGGTGTTGTCTCAGGCTTCAAGATTTTTGCTACTTGGACTTCAACCGCCTTTTGCAAGGTCCTCTGGGTATTCTATAATCTGCTTCTCCCCCATGAAAGTGTCAAGAACTAAGTCTTGCTACGATCTTGGTATTGTGAATATCTCATCTTTAATGCTCATAAGAACCCATTCTCCAGATGTCCAATAAAAGACTTAAAAAGGTTGAAGGAAGTTGCCCAAGATCACACAATGAAGAAGAACCAGAGCCACAGTTCATACCCAGATCTGCTTTGGCTTCAAAATCAGGACTCATTCTTATATATCAGACTGAGCCATCTTACCTGATTAACTACTTCAGGAAGCACTTGTGAAAGCAGAGAAAGATGAACTTCATTTGTTTTTCCGAGGTCTGCTTGAGGCAGCAGGTTAAACAATGATATAAAAGCTGTCTCCAGTGAATAGTTATGCATTTTGTTTTAAATAAAGCATTGGCTTACTTCTGTAAATAGCATAAAGGGCACTTTATTTTTATTATTATTCATTAGGCTGCTCACTGCAAGGGATGCTGGAATGCCCAATTACTTCTCCAGGGAAATGTCTGAGCCAGTTCACCCAAAGTCCTGCTGTTCAGCCAAATTTTTCTCATTCTGCTCAAACATGAACTACCCCCATACTCTCTCCTGTTGCTACTCCAGGAAAAAGCTGTGTCTGCTTTTGTGAAACATTGATTTAAAAAAGTCATTGAGTCCTCAAATTTGGTCCACTGTCAAAGGGTCTTATTTTTCAGTAAACACATTATAGTCATCTTCTCTTACAATGTCAAGAATACCCTTTTCCTGAAATTGTCTCCCTGCATGTACCTGATCCTGCATCTTAGGAGAATCAGAAGGGAAGGAGGGCACATACCTCTCCTGACTATGGAAACCCCTTTTCAAACCAGCTCTACCCTGTACATCTATGTGACCTACTGAGGCCCTGGAATCACAGGAAGCTCCAGGATGATAGAGCTGAGTTCTTGCCTACACCAGTTCAACTACTGAACATATATGGTCTTCAGATGGACATACCTTGTCTTTGTCTAGGAGAATCAGGGAGGGCAAAGGCTGACAAAGCTTCGATGAGAACTTGGCTACTAAAAGTGTATCAAGGGGACTGGCAGCGTCAACCTCAACTTTAATCTCAATAGAGCTACCTCAGATGAACTAAATCAGAATCTACATTCTAAAAGGCACCCAGACTCCTTTCTGCATGTCCCCATTATGAATTAAGCCTGCAGCCTTGGCCTAAGCCCTGACTGGAAATCAAACCATGACCTCCTACTTCATTGGTTGATGTTCAATCACTGAGCAACACCAGCCAAGCTCTAAAAAAAATCCTTAAAATCTTAAATGAATTAATAAAAAAAAAGTGTGCCCCCTTCACTTCCAATACTATGATGTCTATTGGCCAATCAAAGCAAGCTATATTTAGTCTTACCCTGTATCAAGAATGGCCCCACACTGCTGTCTTTCGCTTTCTTACATTATTGGTGCACTTATTTAAACTTCCAATAGACTCAGAGTTGGGACCACATCTGATACATTTTTTCTCATATGTACACAAAATGACATTTATATAAATCGTCCATCCCTCACACAGTATATGAGTAGTGTGCCAAAGTAAAGCAACCAGAATTGTGGCATCCCTAAAATTCCTAAGAACATGTGACTGAACTGAGGCTGAAGAAAGAAACCTGCATAATTTTTTAAACTATGTATTCTGTTTATTGAGTGATTAGTTCTCTTTTCAGGTTTCTATTCTTTCTTGACTCAGTTTTACTAAATTATAACTTCCTAGAAAATTGTTTTGTATATTTTTTTCAAGTTTTATTATCATAAAGTATTTTTAAATAACATTCTATTATAATTTAAATTTTCTGATATATCCATTATTTTATCTGGCTTTTATTGTTAATCTATAACTTTGTATCATCGCTTGCTTTCTTAATCAATTGTACAAAATGTTATTTGTTTTGTTGTTCTTTTCAAATAGCAAATTTTGAGTATGTTAATACCCCCTACTTTATTTTTATTTCCTATTTGATACATTTAGTTGATATATCTCATCATTCTTTTTTTAAAAATTTGATGTGAAAGATAGAGATAGAATCATCATTGTATTGTTTCACTTATTGATGCATTCATTGGTTGCGTCCTGTATATGTCCTAACCAGAGATCAAACTTGCAACTTTGGCATATTGGGATGACACTGTAAGAGCTATTACATGTTTATTGCCTTGTTTTTGTTTATTTACCTAATCACTGAGATTGGTTGCTTAGCTAATTTGCAGCTTTCTTCTTTTCTAATATAACCATGTGAAGGCCATAAATTCCCTTTCAGAACTACATTAGCTGTTCACCATTATCATCCTTTTGTAAATATATTCTAATTTCCTCTCCATTTTCTATGTTAATTAGATGTGTATTTTTAAATTGTCAATCTAAAAGGAAATTTTTCATTGAGCCCCTCCCCTTTTTTTGCATTATAGTAAAAAATGTACTCTGTTACTTATTAAGATTTGTTTGTTTCCTAATACATGACCAACTTTTTGAAATATTGCATGTGAGTCAAAAATTTTTGTTCTCACCAAAATCAGTTTGTCTCAGTGGATAGAGCATCAACCTGCGGACTGAAAGGTCCCAGGTTTGATTCCAGTCAAGGGCATGTATCTTGGTTGCGGGCACAACCCCAGTAGGGGGCGTGCTGGAGGCAGCTGATCGATGTTTCTCTCTCATCGATGTATCTAACTCTATCCATCTTCCTTCCTCTCTGTAAAAAATCGATAAAATATTTAAAAGAATGGTTTTTTTTTGTTCTCTAGCATATTCACTAGGTCTATCATTTTAATAAAATTTCAATCTTTTATTAATTACCAAGATAAATGTGTTAAAATCTATGCACTATAACTATTGTCAATTTCATTTTTAGGTCTTTCAGTTTTTGCTTTACATATTTTAAGGCAGATTTAGTAAATTATACAAATTTAAATTGATTAGGGCTATTTGAGAAATTATTTTTATACATTATGTGATGAATCTCTTTATTTCTAACAATGCCTTTTGCCCTGAACTCTACTTTATTCATTATAATGAATACCTATCTTTTTCTCCAAATATATTGTTTATCACTTTATCCTAGATTTGTTTGTATCCTTTTCAGATTTTGTCATCAAAGTTCTTTGTTGCCCTAACTCAGTGGTCAGCAAACTCAGTCAACAGAGCGGCAAACCATGGCTCGCAAGCTGTATATGGCACATGAGCAGCATTTTGCCAACCACTGCCCTAACTGGTTTTGCTCAGTGGTTAGAGCGTCGGCGTGCAGACTCAAGGGTCCCAGGTTTGATTCTGGTCAAGGGCATATACCTTGGTTGTGGGCTCATACCCAGTGGGGTGTGTGCAAGAGACAGATGATTGATGTTTCTAACTCTCTATCTCTCTCCCTTCCTCTCTGTAAAAAAATATAATACATATATACATATATACATATATGTATATATATATTATATATTATATATTATATATTATATATTATATATTATATATTATATATTATATATTATATATTATATATTATATATTATATATTATATATTATATGTTATATGTTATATGTTATATGTTATATGTTATATGTTATATGTTATATATTATATATTATATATTATATATTATATATTATATATTATATATTATATATTATATATTATATATTTTTTAAAGTTCTTTGTTACTTAGATATTCTCCCTTGAGAATTTATCAGGCACTTAAGGACTTTTACTAAACTAGAATCAACCTCCTGTTAATTTCTGTTTAGAGTTTCTTGATCCAGATTTGAATCTTGAATCCAACATAAAGCATAGATCCAAGATTAAAATATTTGTCTTATTTTTCTCAACCAAAGCTTAGACACAGCTACATGAACTTGTATCTAATATCTTTGCTATCTCTCCTGCTACATGAATCTGGATTTATATAAAAGCCTTGGTTATAGCTGCCTGTTTCTTACAGGACCAAGATATCAGCTCATATCTCCAAATTGTAATAAAATATTACAGAAACTGATCTCCATTTTCACCCATGTCCTTGGGCCAGGCAACTACATCATCAGTTCTCTCAAACTTTGTGTTCAGCTCCCACTTCATTTGTTGAAACTAAAGCTACAGAATTATCTTTCTTTATTTCAAAGACAACTTAAGTAGTAAAACAATTTTACATATTCCACTGTACATCTTGCCAGAACCAGAAAGACTCTTGAGTGACTTTTCTATTGTCCTCCACCTGTTGCTATATTTTCTATGGTGTGCATCTTGGCAAGGATAAGAAGGGACGGAATTAGGGGGAGGGAAAAATATCAAAAAGGGAATCTGTAGTCATACATATAGTCCTGGCTTTACCCCTAATATGCCAGATGGCCTTTGGCATATTATTTCCTCTTTGTGTTCTGTATTCTCCATCCATAAAATAATGGATTTATACAGTAAAATCCTATCTAATAAAAGAGTAATATGCAAATTAATCATCACTCTGTGACAAAGATGGAGGCATCAGTAGCGGTGGGAGGGGAGGAAAGACGCTGGCAGTGTTGCCCCGGCAACTGTGAGCCTAGTGTCCCGAACCCTGGAGGGAGGGGCCTCTGTCCAGAGGCCAGGATGTGGGAAGCTGGCATCATTGCAGGCCAGGTTAAGAGACCCCTCCTCCCCTATGCACAAATTTTTGTGCTCGGGGACTCTAGTATAATAATAATCCTTTTTGAGTCCATTTCTTAGGGCTCAAGATATGCCTGAAACTTGCTATATATATTATATGCCCTATTTTATATTATATACTCAAAAATCCTTTAAGGAAAATATGGTTGTCTATTTTTTAAGTAATAAATTGCAAATAAGTAAGGTTACGTAATTTGGCCAGGATCTCAAAGTGGCCAAGCTAGGATTTGAACAGAGGTCTGTAGGATTTTAAAGTATGTCTCTTAAGCTCTATGTTACTTACCCCCTTATTTTCTACAAGATTAACATGACAATTCTGGTCATCTCTAACCTTCTCTGAGTCTTTAATTCCATACATATGTGTAACTAGCATTTTCACCCAGTCTTGTTCAGGGTCTGAATGTTCTCATTAGAATTAAGAAATCTAATTCATTTATTATCTTTCTCACCCCAGGTCACAGCCATGTCTAATTACTGGCTGACTTAGTATTGAATGAGTGTTTTAATAGGGGCTTCTTGAAATGTAGTTTAAGGAGGACTGGGAATGACTGTACATACATATTTGCCCAGAGATCACAACAAGACCAGACATGATTGCCATCTCTCCTGCTACATGATTACAGTGCTCAATGCCAAGAACACCTTTACAGGAAAAAAAAAAAAGATTTGGAAGTGAGATCAAAGATACATGTAATTTCTTAAAAATGAAAGTGGTCTTCCCTCTGTATTTAGATGGGTTGTTATATAGCTCCTCCAGCAATAAAAACATTTAAAGTAGAAAAATAAATGAAGTATATAAGAGCCCTAGTGTTCTTTATAGTTCAAGTTATTCAATTTTGTTTAGTTTAACTCTATTAAATAAAGAGTTGTTTGTCATTTGTGTGATTGCTAATTATTTACAGAACACCAGGAACTTTGCTATGCATTGAGGATCAAGTGATGAATAAAAAAAAGAAACAGCATCTGTTTTCAAAAAGCTTACAAACTGGTTGGAGAAAAAAAGAGTGAGCAAATAATCCCTCAAATAAATATAATTGTACAAATTATGCTAGCTGGTGTGAGGATTAGAATATGGGGAAGAGGATCAGGGAAGGCTCCTTTGAGGAAGTGACTTGTCAACTGAGTCATACAAGATGTGAAGGTTGAGAGAAAGATCATTTCAGGCAAATGGAAAGCAGGTAGAAGGCCCTGTGAAGAGAGAGAGATTACCAATTTCAAGGAATTGGAGAGAGGCTCAGGGGTGACCCAAGATGAGTCTGAGTTGCTAGGGAGTGATGAGATCACACTCTGGTTCTTTAAGCACATGAAAGACATAGGTTTTCACTGTTAAAAACCCAATAAAGTTTTACCCTGGAGAGTGATTTGACCCATTTTATGTTTTTAAGGACTTGTTGAACTGCTGCATTGAAAATAAACGGAAGAGTATGAAAGTAGAAGGGAAAACAATTTGGGGATGACTGGTGTTCAGGAATGACCCAAACTAGAGCAAGGTAGTAGGGAGGCAAGAACTTGACTAAAGATATATATGGAGAAGATGGATGCGGAACTGGATGTGGGAGGTAAAAGAGAGGATGTTTTCAATGATAGGTCTTAAGTTTCTATTTTACACAACTGAGTGAATGGAAACTCCATCTACTGATGTAAACACATCAACTATAAGTCAGGCCTTAAGCTAAAAGCAGATACTGACCGTTAAAAGCAGCAAGAGCCTGGATATTTTTTATTTGTGTATACACATAAAAAAGTTTGATAACTTATCATTGGGTGTTCCCTGCCAAGTACTATTCTAAGCATTTATGTATATCAATTCATTTCTCAACCAGTTGAGGCAAGTAATAATGTTATCCCTTTTTTAAAATAAGAAACTGAGGCATAGTGATTCTAAGTACCTATAATCACTCAGCTAATAAATGCTAACTTTAAACTGAACCCTGAGGCAGAGTCCATGTTCCTAACCACTTCTAACATAGCCACTCCTTTTTTTCCCCAAAAATCTCCTGGCTTAGTCTAGATTCTAGAGGAATACACAAAAAAAAATAACCAAAACCAAAAGAGATAATATGTGAAAGGCTATAATAATAATCACTAACATTTAATGTCAGAAAATGGGCATGCACAGGGTACTGAGGGGACACAGAACAGAGACTTGTAAGCTTTCATTGAGAAAATGAGAATTAAAAGGTTGTGTGTGTGTGTGTGTGTGTCTATATGTGTGTGCGTGTGTGTAATATTGTAGAAAATTACACAGAACACAGGCCCTTGCTGAATGGTAAATGCAATTGAACCAATTTTGTGCTCATCTTTGTCACTCCAGAAGCTCACCTTGACCCAGGGAAGGTGCTCAATAAATGTTTCATGAAGTGGCTGAAATGAAAGGCTCTGCAAGCAAGGTTGCTACCTTTTGACAAACTCCTCTACTCTCAGCTTTACCAGAAACTTTTACTTCCCCACCCTCCTTTAACAAACAAGACAAAGGCAATGGCTTAACTTTGTCAGGTCAGATTTAAAGTCAGTCTTCAAGACCGTGTTTGATCTAAAAGCAAGGGCTATCTGCATTTAAGTAAGTTTACCTATAGGCTAACTCTGCTTTTTATTTTCATTATTACCCATATTTGAGAAAGCTATTTAAAAAAAAATAGAGTGCACAAATGAAACCCTGCCCTCCCATATTCATTGTGTTTGTTTTAGACTTTCCAGGAATTTGCACTCAAAAGATTTTATTCTAACTCCTATGTGGGTGGTCAATTACACTTGTGCCAAAATGAAAACAGAAACATTAAGAGGATTATAAGATGTTTGTGTTTTTCTATCTGACTATGTCCACTGCATCTCCAGACACTCTGAAAGACCCCCTCTATCAAATTCACTTGTTTTGTCACATTGTGGCAGACCTTGGCTGGCATTCCTCACTCTCCAGGGTTTCTGCTACTTAATCAAAGCAATCCTCCTTTCTTATCCCCTACTTCCGATTTCTTAAGAGAGGCCTATTGATTTGGCCCCCGAAATGACACAAACTTATTTTCAAGTGTTGAAGATGTCTCTTCAAGTGATGACCAAGGCGATTTGGGGCAAAGTAGAGTGAAATTAGTATTGAATTATTTTGTTCAATCAAAAAGATTATATATATATATATATATATATATATATATATATATATATATATATATATATATATCTGCCTGGTGTGATGCTAGTTGATAACAATAAAATTGAACAAGGTACCTTTTCTTTATTCAAGGAGCTCTCACACTAGTAATGAAAAAGCAAATAATTTTAATAACATAATAAAAGTACAATAATAAAAGTGCAATGATAGGGCTGAGTACAGGGTATTGTGGGCAAATATCAGAGTGAAGAGACTAGTGAAGGCTTTCTGGAACAGATGACGTCTGGTTTGAGTCTAGAAGGAGGAGCAAGCAGGAGTTAGCCAGGTGAAGAATGCCTTTTCAGGTGCAGGGTGTTGAAAGGAAAATCATGTTATAGGTCAAAGGAACATCAAGATATGACAGACAGACAGCAGGATGTAAGTGGAAAACAGCTCAAGCTAGACTGTAAGGTACTAGAGGAGAAAGAAGATAAGGCTGTAAGTAGGTGGGGCTAGTGGCAAAGTACTCTATCCTGGGGGCATTAAGGAATTTAAGTAGGGAGCATTAAAGGAATTTAAGTAGAGGGGAGGCGGGGATGTTAGGGTTAGGTTATTGTGTTTAAATAAATCACACAGTTATTAGTGACTTATTCACACAAGGCCACAAGAGGGTCTTGAGTCTTAACAAGAATTCGAGCATTGGGAATAGGAAGCCCTTACCCACAGTCCTATCAGAGCAGTGGGAAACAAAGAGCCTTACCAACAAGACTTCAGTATAGGTGAGGGAGAAAAATAAGGGGAAGGATAATAAGTCTTTAAAATTCTTTTTAAAGAACATTTCTAATATATTTGTTATAATAATTATCTCATTCCTATCAATATTTTATCAGAGTATATAGAGACCTCTTGGAAAAAATATAGATTTAAAGATGATTTTTTTTCTGAATGATGTTATATACTTTATAAGTCTACTGATTGAGCTAAAGCTATTAACATACCAATAGCAATTACAGGGTATTTTCTTATAAAATTTTTTCAATGGAGTACTTTTAGTGCCCCTCACAGACATCTAATGGTAAGCATCAAAATTGATTTCAAAATATATCATGGCATTTGTCATCACCCATGATCTCAAATGACATCCCTATAAGGATTTAACTTTATGATTAATATTTTTCTCATTTAAATTCTGCATATTTTCCATATTGTTATTTTTTTTGCTATCCCCTCATTGGTCCATTGTAATAACTGGCCATGTTTGCTTAGAAAGAGAATAAATGTTCATTTGCATATGTCTTGTTCTCTGCTAGAAGATGGAAGATGGGCTTGCCCTTTTGCAAGCTACTTGGTTACTATTGTCCAAAGGAGTATATGTTAGGAACTAAATAAAGGGCAATATGTCCTGAAGATGGAAACCTAATGCCCAAATATTTCACTCTCAACACTATTACCAACCAGATTTCTAGAAAAATAATTGAAATAAATGTAGGACAGGAGTGGGGAATGAAACATTTAGTCTTAAGTAATGATTGCATTTTTCAATTTAGGAAAATCTTCCTAAAATGTCCTCAAGCATAATAGAGGTATATCTTGACTCTTGGGAAAACTTAGAAGTAACATTGCCAAAAATGTTCTGGAAACCTACCTCACTAACTTTTTAAAAAAGCAAACCAGATCATTGTTTTATGTATCTTTACAACTTAATCTCTAATATAAAAGGCTAATATATGAAGTGTCTCCTTAGGAGTTCAACCAGGAGAAGGGAAGTTGGATCATTTGTTATGACGTGTGCTGACCACCAGGGGGTGACGTGGAAGGAATGTAGGCCAGCCAGTCCTGGCCAGCTGGAAGGCCCCAATTGGCCTTATCATTGGCCAGGCCTATGGACCCTATGAAAAAAAATTTGTGCACCTGCCTTCTAGTATATAGTAATGGCAGACAATAACACAAAAACTGTTAGCTTTAGAAGTCAGAGCTACCATTCCATCTTAATTCAGATAGTAAAAGTGTATTGCTTTGAGACACATCTATTAAATATACACTAGTGACTTAGTGAGCGAAATCACATGAGACCCAGGACTCCAGATCCGGCTGCGCCACAGGACTCCTCTGAGTCCCACCATGCCATGAGACCCAGAGTGAAGTCCTGCAATGCTATGGAACCCAAAGTCAAGCCTCACCTACCCGCATGCACCTTGCTGCACATGCAGCCTCCTGTGACTGGTCTTTGGTCATTATAGCATTAGGACCACTGGGTTTTTATAATATAGATACATGCAAATGTATATTACATAGATAGATATATCCCAAGATTGACATAGATATAGATATTATAGCTATACATATATATGTGTATGCAAATATGTGTGTGTGTGTATGTGTGTATATATTTGTGTCTATACAGATGGTTGACAGAAGTAGGTTTAGAGTTGCATTTTGACATTCTTTTATATTGATACAGCTATTGTAATAATCATAACCTCATGTCTTTTTCCATATGAACAACTATAAACTACTTTTGCCAACTATTATATATATCGTGTGTATGAGTGTGCATAAACAGTATATATGCATATGTATATGTACATATGTGCATATATCTATATCTATATATCTATATCATATAAACTGTATCATTAGATATAGGTAGATAGATAGATAGATAGATAGATAGATATTAGAGGCCTGGTGCACAAAATTCGTGCATGGGGAGGTGTCTCCTCAGCCCAGCCCTCACCCTCTCTAATCTGGGACCCCTTGAGGGATGTCTGACTGCCGATTTAGGCCTGATTCTAGGGATTGGGCCTAAACTGGCAGTTGGACATCACTCTCACAATCCTGGACTGCTGGCTCCTAATCACTCACCTGCCTGCCTGCCTGGTCACCCCAAACTGCCCCCTGCTTCTGGCAGGTCACCTCCAACTGCCCCCTCTCTACTGGCCTGGTCATTCATAACTACCTCCGCACCAACCTGGTCACCCTTTACTTCCTCCCTCTGCTGGTTTGGTCATCCCCAACTTCCCCCCTGCTGGCCTGGTCACCCCACATAGCCTGCTTGTTCAGTCATTTGGTGGTCCCTCAACAACACCCCTGCCAGCCTGTCCATGTTCCCTCTACACATACTATCCCATTATTTGGTCCATATCTCAGAGTACTTACTTTAGTTTGTAATTGCTTTTTTTTAATGTGTGAGTTTTCTGTTTCCCCTGATAAACTCTAGCACTATCGGGTAGGAAAAGACTGTATGAATAGTGTATAGATGTTGGCACTAGAGGTAGACACCCTTGGTTGAATCTTTAATTACCATCAAAGTAATATTTACCATCAAGTAGCTCTGATGATTTGGGTGGGCTGCTTAACATTTATGAATCTTACTCATCTGTAAAAAGGAGGTAAAGATATTTACTACTTCAGAGAAATACTGTGAGGGTTAAATGAAATAAACCATGAAAAATGTTAGCTCCCTGAAGAAGAGCTGGTAGGTAACTATCACAAATGATATCTGTTTAATTAATCAGTGTATACCCAGAGCTCAGTATGCCTTTAATATGCGGTTGAACTCAAGTGTTTTACTCTCAAATCAGTGCTAATTTTTTTTTTTGCTACAAGAGATTAATATATTAAGAACCCAACGTAGAATCCTCCTTCTCCAAAAGCCTCCTTTAACCATCCCAAGACAGCATAGCACACCCTCCTCTAAGTCGTCTTTGTGCCTTATGATTTGGAGGATGTTTCTATTTTAAGGGATCCAAATGACTATCACGACCCTGCTGTGTCCAAATGAGCCACCAAATGAAGAGACCTACTGAAGGGGTAGCTTTACAATTGAGCAAAAAGTTAAAGACAAAGTTTACTGTGTTCCATTCAAGAATCTCAGAATAGACACGCAAAGTAGGTGCTGAAGACCTGCAAACTCCCCAGGCCTGGCTACTGGTAGGGAACAGAGCAGAGAACATGCTCTCTGACATTAGATGGATTCAAAGGAAAGAAGAGAGAGTGGATAAATTCAACATCACGTGGTCATTTCACTATGCAGGGGCATAGGTAGATGATACAAAAGTCCAAAAGTGTTACACTAATTGTCATCCTTCCACCTTGGAATCATGAATGGTGCTCATTGAAGGGTGTTCCTCTCCTCTACCCCACCACCAACAGAACCTCTCCAGGCTACAAAGCCAGGAGGCCTGAGTTAAGCACTCACTCTGCCACTTATAAACAGAACACTTCAATCTCTGTTAGCATTCACATTCTCCAATATGAAATGAGGATAATAATAATAGTGCCTGCCCCCTAGTGTGAGGCTAAAATGAATGAGTAACCTAAAGCATTTACTACCGTATTCAGCACCTAACAAACATTCTTCTTTCTTGTTTAGGATTACTTTAATCTCTGTTTGAAATTGCCATTGAAAGAGAGGAGGAAATGCATAAATGAATAAATACATATGTTAATTAAAATGCTGGAAAAAGATTGTTACAGAAGATGATGCTTGGGCAAGACTTTTAAGAACAAGCAAGATTTATCCACATGGGCCACAGGCCTTCCAGGAAGTGGGAGAGACAGGACAATGTTAGCACTTTCATGATTCCTGGGTACTTTTGTTTTTATGGGCCATAATCCAGGCTGAATTATGTTCATTTTTTTTCTTTTACTTTTAATTTTTTCTTCTAATTAAAGTATTTTTAGCACCTAAATGAATTATGGTTCCTAGGTATGCACCTATTGTGCTTTATGGTAAGTCAGAGGTATGGAGAGCAAAGACCAAAAGGGAAGCAAGACTTTGAGTGCTTGGAGAACTATAGAAAGTAATGTGATGAAGCATCAGTAGCATTTTGAAAACAACCCATATAAGAAATGGATGTTGCAGTAAAAGTCAGGAAAGAAACAGGCGGAGGAGTGGAGAAGGGGTCAGGCAGAGGCATGGAAGTTCTATACTGCACGCCAGGTCTGTGGGCACTACCCTGATGGAAAAGCTCTGAAAATGTTTCACACAGAGGCACAAAGTGATGGGATTTGTGTATTTCAAAGGTCATTCTGGAGGTCAAGGTTGAAAGAGTGGCAAAGCTAAAAATAAAGAGCCCACCATAGAACACTGCAAAATCATAGAGATGTGGAGTTTCAAACTACAGAGGTGGTACCCAGGAAGTGAGGAGGAGGCAAGAGATAGAAAACATTCTGAAGGTCATGTGCTCTTGACTCAAGGTCCTTTGTTTCAGTTGTGTGGTTTTTGTTGTTTGTTTGTGTTTTAATCCCCACTGAGTACACGTTTTTATTGATTTCAGAGAGAGAAAGGGAGAGAGAGAAGAGAAGGGAGAAACATTAATATGAAAAGGAGAAACATCAATCAACTGCCTTCTGTATATGCCCTGACCAAGATCAAACCTGCAACCTAGCAATGTGCCATGTTGGGAATCGACCCACAACCTTTTGGTGCAATACTCCAACCAACTGAGCCACCCTGCCAGGGCTCAGTTTTATTTAAAATTTAAGAAAATAGATAACACAACCCTGACTGATTTGGCTTTGTGGTTGGAATGTCTGCCCAAAGACTAAAGGGACCAGAGTTCAATTCCAGTCAAGGGCACTTACCTCAGTTGCAGGCTTGATTGCCAGGCCTGATTAGGGTGCATGTGGAAGGCAACCAATTGATGTGTTTCTCACATCAATGTTTCTTTTTCCATGTCTCTCTCCCTCCCTTCCACACTCTTAAAAAGATCAATGGAAAAAATATAATTGGGTGAAAAATACAAAAAAAAAAGAAAGAAAGAAAAAGAAAAGGAAACAGAATAGCCTCTTGCTCATCTCATTCTCCCATGCAGTTTAATTAAATTCATACGTATACTGACTGTCCCAATAAATGAAAACACACTTCAATAGCTGATAGCTCAATTTTGAAAATGTATTTTAATAAACACTGCCTTTATAATTATACAAAATTGTGTGTATACATTTTTGGGACAGCTTATATGTATACAATTGGCAATTTAACCAAGAAGACATCACTTTAATAGGTTAGGAAACTGGTTATCTGGGTTTCTACTTCACTATTTACCAGTTGGGAGACCTGAGACAACTCCTTATTCCCTGTGAGCCTCAGTTTTCCTATCTGTGACACAGGAGTAATAGTACTTTCTTCATAGGATGGTTGTAAGGACTAAATGGGAGTAAGTAAACATAAAGTATTTAGCATACTGATAGCATACAGTAAGCATAGAATTAATAGAGACGATTGCAAAAAATATATTTCAAAATATATTCTGAAAGCTATGTGTTTATAACTTTGGGGAAAGTTATAATTTGGGGGAATTAAAAATAGTGCTGTGTGACTTTTAATTTGAAGGACTCTGTCAGGAAGTCAAGTCGTGTTATTCCTTATAACTGGGTGTTTGTAAATACATGTCTTTATGTGTGTGTGTGGCACATTTTATTATGTAGGGATCATGTACCTTATACATTCCATCTCATCATTATCTCTTCACCTGACCTGTACGTAGTGTCCTTTAAATATTCCAGGAAATGCTTTTTAGAGTTTGCAAAATATTCCATCATGGATAAGTAGCATGTGCTAGAAACCATTAGACTCTTGAGTGGCTTCTAATTAAATCCTATGGATTTAATATTTTCAGGTTATCTAAAAATACCCCATGAAGTTCTCATAAATTTCCCTTGGTCCTTTTCTCCTTTCAAGTTTACTATCTTTGCAGAGAAGTGGGGGAAGCATACACACACACATCCAAAGCCTTTGAAATGTCTGCCATCCTCCGAAAGCTCTGAGTGGTGCGGTGATGAATTGCTTCGAGGTTAAGTTATCTGGCTGTCTTGTTATGAGAGATCAAACCTGAAGGTGTGTGTTTGCTTCCAATTAACAGCAACTGCTGGGATTTGAAAATCATGTATTTCATTCATTAACCTTCAGGATGGCATTCAGAGGGGAGAATGTTTGAATTTACAACCTACAAATTATAAATTTATCAAAAGCAATGGCAGTCTTGAAATGCTCATGTTAAGGACTATTAGTATCCTTAGTCTCGATAGAAGATCATGAGAAGACTGTGTCTGCCCTGAGGACATCTTCTCTAGTAATAAGAGTCTTTTATCCTCTGCTGTAGAGAGAGATTTCAGCATGCCTTCTGTCTCGTCATCTTTGCCACAACCTCAGAAGGAAATAGACCAGGGGTTATTATTTTTATTTGATTGATGAAAACTGAGTGCCAGGGAGATCAAGGAATTTGCCCAAAGTGACACTCTTACACTATTTTAAAACCAGAAATTGAAATCAGAATTTTTACCTTCTAGTTCCCTGTTCTTTCCACCCACAGGTTGCTTTTCCTCATACTGAGATACAAAAATAAAGAGAATCATTGGAGGCCAAGATATAAAGTAGGTGATTTATTTCATAGTCCACTGCTTTTTAGGCATTGCTCTCCTTCCTCAGGAAGCATTTATTAATGTTCCAGGGTCTGACCCTTCTTTGTCCTCCAATTCCCGAAGTGCACAGACTGGTGGGAAGAAGGAGGCATAATGGAATGGGGAGGAGGCCAAAATGCAGCATAGTTTAGATCATATTTCAACATCAGACACACAAAAGTTCAAATCCCAATGTGCAACTGTCCACATTCATGGTCTCATACTACTTAGAAGTTGTGTTCTACAGTGTTGTTAAGTACAAAAGAGTGACCAGAGTATCTCTATTAGTGAGGATGTATCATCTAGAATAAATTTTAGAGCAAGTAATTCTGGAACTAAAGGTCTCCATGACAGTAAAAATTTCTAATTCTATCTCATTTAAATCCAAAAGTAGGCTTTTCCAGATTGACTAATCAAGCCACTCTGGATCAGCTGCTCTACTTAGTTTTGCTTTCATGAAAAACACATGGTTGAAATGGCTATCATGGTTACAAATGTCAGGTCTTCATATAACAACACCCCAAGTAGCAAAGAAGGGGTTGAGTAGGTATCCTTCTTATGCATCTCTCACTTTCTTTTATCATTACTATCTGTGAATTATCATTTATGGCTTGGGTAGGGGTTCTCCATCCTTAAACACATGTCAACTTACATATGAAAAAATATAGATCCAGAGGGAAAGGCAAGAGAGCAGTTCAATGATTAATGGGGAGGTACCCAGTTGGTGTTCCACAGAAGGGTCTGATATTTAGTGTTCTTGTAATGACGAGAAGACTTAAGGATTGTGAGCCTTGCATAGCACCTGCCATACAAAATGCCTCAGACAATGACGTTGCGTGTTACAAAATTTTCTAGTTAGACCAGCATCCATCAGTTTCATGATTCTGGGCATGCCATTTAGCCACTCAAAGCTGATTTCCTTGTCTTCAATACGAGGATAAGGATTGCGACTCCACAGATTGTTGAGAAAGACAAAAATAAAATAGTATCTGGACAAGAGTTTTGTAAGTTGTCTAGTTCATGCAAATGTAAAATATCATGGTGAACACTTGGAGTCAAAACTCAAGGCTGAGTAAAGCAGGGTCAGACTGCAACATTACAGCAGATATTTGCGAAATGCTGATTATGGAGTGTAAGATTCTTCTTGTTTGGCAATGTGATGCTGATATATATGGAAAACCAGTCATCTCATTGTTCTGAGCATTTAAAAATAAATTGCAGCTTTTGTTCCAGGCCACCCTGTGCCTAAATATAGTGCAACGCAAAAGAAAATTCTATGCATTAAAACCGACAGACAAAAAAAGACTAACTTCATTGCTTCTTTCTTTATCCAAATTTCTCCTTACAACTCAGTCCCTGAAATTGCTAATTATGTTAGTTGGTTCCCTAATCCCCAAGTCCTTGTGTTCCAAGACCACATAAAAATATTCCTGACATCCTGTGCCAAGAATATCTACTCTACCCCGGAAGCCTTAGATGCATGCATTTCCTTTAGAGTTCTCAGTAATTCTACAAGGCGCTTATTTTTATTCCCATTTATTTGATGGAAAAACAAGATTCACTGAGATTAGAGAGCCTGCTGAAGTCAGAGCTGGGAAATGAGGAGGCCCAGATTTTAACTCAGTGCTCCCCAGCTCTAAATCTCACGCCATTTCTACTACTCCTCTACTATGCCATTTTTTGCATTTCCAAAAATCCTTTCTAATAGAATATCATGAAGCTATTTTCCCTCTTGGCTTCTTCACCTTACATGTTTATAATGCCAATTCTGTAAGTGTTCAGTTTTCTCCAGAATTCCATTGGAGAAACTCTCTAATAGTATCACCCTCTGAAGCTTAGAATGCTTTGTAAGACAGTGCACATGCAACCATACCTATGAACTGGAATGCAGAAATATTTATTGGAACATGGTCCCTGGGGCAGAAACACAGATGTCTATCCTGTAATGAGATCTTAAAATTCACATATTCAGTCTTTAGTCTTGCCAAGAAATAATAATTATCTTACTTGCTGAGTTATCACATTTAATACTCAAAAATACATTGGTATGTTATGCTTATTTTACAGTATAAAAAATTATAGCCTGGCCAGTATGTTTCAGTGGTTGAGTGTCAGCCTATGAACTATGATGTCACAGTTCAGTTCAATTCCCATTCAGGGCACATGCCTGGGTTGAAGGCTTGATCCCCAATAGGGGATGGATAGGAGGCAGCCAATCAGTGATTCTCTTTCATCATTGATGTTTCTCTCTCTCCTTCTCCCTTCCTCTCTGAAATAAATAAAAAACATATTTAAAATAAATCAATAAATTACAAAATTGAGACTCCAATACCAATTGATATTCATTGTATCACTCACTTTAAAGGGTGTATTAATTATCCATCATCATAATAGTGCTGCATAACAAACAACCTCTAAATCTAAGTGGCATGCAACATTGTTTGTCTGTTATGAGCTAAAAGTCACATGGCATTGACTAGATGACTCTGCTGATCTTGCTGGGCCAACTGTATATCTAAGACAAGATGGCTGGCTAGTGGCTGATTTAGAAGGAGGGCAGTGCAGTGACATGAACAAAGGGTGTGCTAAGGAGACATTAAAAATTAAGACCATCATTGTAATTCATCACTAGATATTTTTTATAATACTACATGCTTTTGTAATAGATAAATCCCTGCAAAAGCAGGTCACCAAAAATCTCTATAGTCATACTCCAAATTATAAAGTCTCTGGCAGTGTGACTTCTAGACTCCATTATACTCTGCAAAGTGTCCCCTGTTGTTTCTGGGAGCTCCTAAGCCTGACAGGTGCTCAGTCTTCTTGTCACAGTGAGACCAGTGGCATCCATCATATTCTTACTTTTCCTTGAAGCCAGCTAAAGAAGCCTTTCTCTGGCTACAATAAAAAATATTCCTCATTACATCACCTAGGCCTCTGTCATCAGTGCTCTCTCCTGTTGCTCTAAAGATGCCACTCCAAGTCAGGTCAGGCAGGTGCCTGGATCTGCCTCAGAGGTGACAGGAAGGCCCCTCTCCATGCTGTGCTGTCCTTTGACACCAAGATCATAAACCTCTCTAGGTCCCCCAGGATTCTGCTTCCCTTCTCCACTCTTCATCTGCTATAAAAATTCTACAAGAGAAAGGGGGAAAATAAATACGAGTATGTAACCTTTAAACATAGCTCCAGTTTAAAGAAGCAACATATGGTCCCAAATGCAGCATTCCCCTGCAGGTAAATGGTAGCTCCCTGCTTTCACAAAACAAAAGATGGGCATCTGTTTCACATTTGTATTACTAAGGGACTTATTTTTTACTTAACCCCTATTTTTTGTTTTTTTTTT
This sequence comes from Lasiurus borealis, assembly GCA_004026805.1. Lineage (NCBI taxonomy): Eukaryota > Metazoa > Chordata > Mammalia > Chiroptera > Vespertilionidae > Lasiurus > Lasiurus borealis. Next base: position 39,847 of record PVJN01008724.1, read on the forward strand.
GTGTTTTTTTTTTGTTTTTTTTATATAATACCTATCTTGAAGAGTCCCAGCATTAAGCCTGATCCATTCTGATAATTTATCCTAAAAGAAAATAATCTGTCCTAGATTAAATGCTATTCTCTACTTCTAAGGACTCAAAATGTGACATTTTATATAAAAAATATCTGTTCTATCATTAGCCTATTTATATTTTTCTGTATTCCAGTTAAATTCATATCAAATTTCCAAAATCTTAGGTTCTTGGCTAAGGTACCCATTTCTGAGTTATAAGAATGAGGCTAATACTCTGGAGATGTGAAGCTGAGATAGTGTTTACCCTGCCTTTTTGCTTGAAAGTTCTCACCAATTGAATCAGTTTTATTCTTGTGTGGGCAAGAAGACCGTTAGGAATGCATTTACTATACTTCTAATTTTCTGTGGCATAAGGCTTAGAAGTTGATTTTTCTAATCTATAAAGTTGGAAGTAGGTGCTGTTGACATTGGTTCAATGATGTCACATTAGTCTCTCCTTCAGTGTGCCAAGATGATGCTCCAAGCATTAGCAATCTATCATATTAATCCATGAAGAGTTGAAAGAAGGGGGTACCAACCACGTCTCTTCTTTTTTTTTATTAATAAACCCAAAGCATTTCTAAAATGTCCCAGCAAACTTTTACCTGTATATTGATGACTAAAACTGAGTTCTTTGGATACCTGGGCTGCAAGGCAGACAGGGACAGTGAGTAGTTGGCTCACCTGGCCCCTGTGGAGGCAGACAAGTGATAAGGTGGTGGGGACTCGATACTAAAGTCACCAAACACAGTCTTCCTCAAGGATTGATACTGCCAAGAACAAAGGTATCAGAGCTCAGCTTTGAGTTTAAAACACAGATTGTTTCAAGCAGGTTTGTTGGGATAAAGGGGAAAAAAACATCAAAGTTGTCCATTATGTAGCAATACCAAAGCTTGATTAAGGTTGATGCTTTCCAACAACTGGGGGGAAATAAAGCAGTAAATATAGGACTTAATAATTTACTGGTTGTCAAAGCCCTTAGGTCAGTGTTGAGGGAAGAGAAGTAATAGAAATCCAGAGAGAAATCCTAGATCAATTGAAGGAGGATCCTGCACCATCTGAGCTGATGCCGATAGTTTTTCCTGTTCAGACTACTGTGTCCCCATCCTCGAGCACCATGTAGAGAAATATTTGTATGGGCTTTGGACTCCTCACAAAGACACATGTATTGGCACTGATGATATAGACAGAAATTGTAGCCAGAACCAGATATTAACTGTACTTAGGTTTGTTGAATGTAGTTTTCATAAACTTATAAGGTAATGGTAGAGTTTCAATGTTGCATAGTGAAAAGTTAGGGTCTTAGAAAGCTTCTATGTGCTGACTTGAGGTGAATTTGTCCTCCCAAAAAATCCATGTTCTTCTTAGGATATAACCTTATTTGGAAAAAAAGGGTCCTTGCTGATGTAATTAAGATAAGGTTAGACTGGTGGTTCCTTCATTCACCATAATTGGTAATCTTATAAGAAGAGGATAAGAGTCACAGACAGTGACACACACAGAGGGAAGATGATGTGAAGACACATTGAGAGAACACTGAGCGATGATAAAGGCAGAGACTGTAGTTACACAGCTGCAAGCAAAGAAATGCCAGGAACTGGCAGCAACTTCCAGGAGCTCAGAAGAAATAAGGAATGTAGTTTCCTTTAGAATCCTCAGCGAGGACTACGCAGAGTGGCCCTGATAGCACCTTGGCCTCAGACTTCTAACCTCCAGAACTCTGAGACATTGCACTTCTGTTGTTTTAAGGTGCCTCATTTAGGGTACTTTGTTATAGCAGCCCTAGGAAACAGCACAGCATCTTACAACTTTACGGCACCTTACTTTGCACAGGCTTGCACAACTGACATTATATTTAGCACATATCTTTCTGCCAACCCTCAAGTGTTGCTCACCCAATAGAGAGCTCCGTTTTCTCAAGCCTTCAGCCCAGACCTATATTGAGCCTTGTCAGTAGTCTCCATACCCAAGTCCATCCCAGTGGAGAGGAAGTATAGCAGAAGGAACATAAAACAACTGCCAACTTACTCTGTCTGCATCTCATAGGAGGATCATACATGAACAACCACCTCCCAAGAATTCTTTAAGGCTAGGAATGTGGCCCTGCTTAACAATTTAGATGGACCCTTATCCTTTAATCTCCCTCTCTATTGAGGCTGACAACCAATGAATCATTAAGCACTATCATTTCTACTTCTAAAGCCTCTCTTCCAACTCCTTTCCTTCTCTGCCCCATCTATTGTTCTATTTAAAATCCTCATTTTTTTTCTCACTTCAAATGGGTCTCACTTCTTCAAGTTTCACTCTTTCTAAATTTGTTCTCTGCACTACAGCTACAATAATCTTTCTGTAACAGAGGTTTTATTATTCAATGTACTTGTACAAAACCCTCCAGTGGCCTTCTTACTGACTTCAATTCAAACTCCAAACACTTTACGGCATCTGATTTTAGTTTGGCTTCTCCAGGAAGCAGACACCAAGACAGTATTAGATGTGCAAGATTTGGAGAGGGAAGTGCTCCTGAGGGAAAAGGGGAAGAGAAAGTGTAGGTGGGAAATCTTTAGACTGTGGCGCAGATTTGATATCTGTCAAGGGGGATGCGAAAGGAGGAGAATTGAATAGGAAATGTTGAAGACTTCAACACAGCTCTGAGAAGACTATGATCAGGCCAGTTAGGGTGCAAAGATTGCCCTTTAGAGGAGTCTTGTGTTGGACAGGAATGGTCCAGCCTAGTACTCTCATCATGCTCAGACATTAGCTGGAAGCATTCCCTGAAGAATGAGGTCCCACTATGAGTCCAGAGTGGGGCAGCTGGAGACTGTTAGCTAGCCATACTCCTTGTAGCAGGTTTCTCTTAAAGTAATAACTGAGTAGCACACTCACGGGACTGCCCCAAAGTCAAACAAGGGTCTCCATCATCTTGCCCAAATGGGTCATATTCTATTGATTTGACACCTCTGCACACACACCACTACTCTCTTCCTGGAGTACCCCCACCTTCCACCTAGTTACCTTGCTAATTCCTTATCCTTTATATCTAATTCTGTTTTTGTGCTTCTTTTTTACCATCAGACTGTGAGTTCCTTGAGGTCAGGGTTTTCTTGTTTATATAGTCATTCCTGTTGAAAATCACAAGTTCTTAAACTTGGTGAGAATTCACTAAGTGATGGATGGATAGATGCACAAAAAGGTATCTTCCAGAATCTGATAAAGTCCCAGGGTTAGAGATGTTTGGATATAGCATATTTTAGCCTGTGGCAGGAAATTCACTAATCTATCTCAAGTGAAAATTTCTGAAACATTTGACACTGACACAGAGATTTCTCTAGTACTGCCAGTGTGTGTGTTTCTTAATGTCTCACCTCAATCTCCCCTAATGCTATTGTTAAGCCAAAGAACCAAATTAAGAATAATGCCAGCTGTTCTAAGAAAACAATTTACCACACTCATTCTAAAGCAAGAAATGTATCCATTATCCTTGAAATACTTGTGAAGAGTTGACCAGCATAATTGTATCTGTCTACACAAGTGACAAAATTAAAACTAATGCATGCACCAAAGCAGGACCATTAGCTTAGTGTGAATAATCCAGGTTAGTTTTATATAGCCATTGTCAGGGTCAGTCACCCTTTGTTTCCATAAATGTCGTCTGCATCCTTTGAAGTCATCAGGGCTATCAGTAGCTAACACTGTGCTACAGGTCACACACGTAGACTTGTTTTTTGTAATCTCAGTCATGTTCTTACACTGGTACCAATAGCCAAGATACAAAGTTAACAAAGGATGACCTTCCTCAGTAAGTATATATGCAAAAGCATAACATCTAATTCTATTCACTGTTCATTGTAGACATTAGAGTCTATTTGTGTGGACAATTTCTTCTTTAGTGAGGATGTAATGACAAAAGTGGCCTTCATAAGTGCAATCCAAAGGAGGATTGGTGTGAGTTCCAGTGTTGTGACTGACTATAACTAGTTGTGGACACATGAGAAGTACTATTTGGGAACTTCCAAAAGTCATGGGGGATAATTGGTGAGGATGCCACAAAACTAATGAGATTTTGTAAAACTTCAATTTGAGATGAAACAAAAAAACAAAAAAATCAGCATAAAGAATCATATTTTTATTTTAGCCCTAGATGAATAAGATTTGAATTATGCTTACAAAACATCTGGCTTTTCTAGAGGAAACAAAACATAAGCGTACATCCTCTCTCAGCTCCTCCTTTTCAGACCTTCATTCAGTGATGCCACTGGCAGTGGCCAGATGAATAGGACACCCCAGCTCCATAATGAGGTAAGATGAGAGCATCAGGAGTGCTTTTTAGGAAATCACTTCAGAAGTGTTAGAATAAGTACAAATTGGTGTATAGCATTAGAGGAAAATCAGAAGCACTAGATTTAAGTGACAGTGCATCTTTTTTCAAAGGGTTGGCCTTGTGATCAAATGAAGAGTTCACCATTTTTTTTTTTTACAAGGAGTTCCTGAGACACATTTTTAGATGTGAAAGGCATTTCTGTTTTCACCAGTTTCCAATATGTTCTCTCTATCTCTTTCTTCCTGTCCTCCATTGTTTTTTTTTCTTTTTCTTCCTTTGTCTTATTCCTTTCCTTTTGCCATTCTCTTTTAAAATTCCAAAGGCCTATTATTTTGAAAGCCTGGGTAAACCATCTATTTCAGTAGAAAATATTTCTCAGAATATATATATATAGCTATAGACTCCATAGAAGGAGCTCCTTAGCATGCATAAGAGCCACCAGCCAGTTCAAGCATTGCTGAGCAGGTATTGTTATCTGGCCCTGAGCTATGTGCTGAAACATGAGATGAATAAGAGCTAGTCAGATATATGTAAGGTCAGAGGAACAAGGATTATGTGTACACTAATATATATTGTGTATAATGGAAGGACACAAGAGAAAAAATGCAAGAATTTCTTCTTGGAAGTGATATTTGATGTGAATCTTGATTTAAATAATAGTGATTGGCTGTCCTGGCAAGTAGCTAAGTTGGTTGGAGCATTGTCTTGTACACACACAGAAAAAAGGTTTTGGGTTGAATCCCCAGTGTACAGGAGGCAGCTGATTGACGTTTCTCTCTCCCCCTGCCCCACTTCCTTCCTTTCTAAAAATATCAATAAAAACCTTCTCATCTGAGGACTAAAAAAATAAAATAATAGTAGTTGGCAAACAAATAGAAAAGGAGTCTTAGGCCAAGGAAGAGCATAAGCAAAGTCACAGAGCAGAAGAATAAATAGTTCAGTATATAAGTAGGTTGGTAAATTAAAAAAATTGGTAAACTGAGGCTGGGGAGGCAGATTTGAGGTCACAAAGATTGTTGTGATTCTGCTTAATGACTTAATTATCCAGTAGACCATAAGAAATCACTGAAACTTTTTGAGACTAAGAGTGACATGGTAAAAAGGTCACTCTGACAGCAGTAGGATGGCTAGAGGGAGGGGAAAAGTATAGAATCTCAAGGAAGTGATACTATTGAAGGAACTATTATGGTAGTAGCCCAAGGAGAGATAATAAGATATGATTTTAGCAGTAGATAGAGAGTAAAGATAACTTGAAAACTGTTTAGTACTAAAAGAGAGTTTAGGTTTGGAGACTCTTTACTGTAATGAGAAATATGGGAGCAGGAGAAAGTTTGAGTGAAGTGAGGGGAGGAAGAGGAAAAAGTTGAATATAATGTTGGCCATGCCAAGTATGAGATACTAGGAGAGAAGGCCTAGTAGAGAATACAAAAGGCAGCTATTGAAAAGTGAGAAAAAAAGAAGACTAATCATTAAAACAGAGACTGGGAACTATCAGTATACACTGGCCTTGAAGCCCAAGGATAGATGAGTCACTGTGTGAGAAAATTGTTGCTTTCTCTCAGCTCAGGTTAAGCACAGTAAAGTCCCTCTTTTTCATTTATGATAATCACTAACATGTGTAGAGTCCTTAACAGCCCACAAACCACTTTCACAACCCTTATTTTATTTGGATTCTGTCCCTTAGACCACTCTCACTTGTACGTATTATCCCATTTTCCTCACTAGGGAAATGAAGTCAAGAGGTCAAGGGGTTTTCTCTATGTCACGCAGCTCATAAACGGAGGAGCTAGGGCAACAAGTCTGGTTCTCTGGCTCTAAATTCTTGACAACTTCAGGTTTCATTTTATGTTGGTTTTCCTCCTAGCACCTAAAGTTGGAAGAAGTACCTTGTGTACCATTGAGTTATTCCTGGCACAGTGCAGAGCATATAACAAACACTCAATAAATAGTCATATCATAAATTAATACATTTCTTGTCATATTTTTTGAACTGTATTCCTGTAACTAATTTCCCCCAGGTTTAGTTTTATTCAGTTTCACAGCTCCTAGGGCTAGCAGTCTGAGCCAAACACACCAGTTGCTTCTCTTCTCTATGTAGATGACATTGTTCATTCTTTTATTACAAATTATGACATGCTGACTTGTAATCATTTGTCTGTGTGTCTGTTTCCTGCCTTAGACTATTAGCTTTTGGAGGGCAAAGGTGCCCTGCATTAATAATTAAATAGACCTCACATGTACTTAGAGTGATTATCAATGGCCATGCTCCTCTTCCTCCTCGACCACCCCTGGCCACAGCCACTTTGATAGTCTCTTCTGAAACTTGGCCAAGTCTCCATTACAGTAATTACATTACTAGAGTGTAATTGTCTTTTTGAACGCCCCCCCTCCAAAGATTGTGAGTTGCTCAAGACAGAGATCATGTCATTTTATACCTGTGTCCCCAGTGCTAGGATGCAAACAAACAATTACACAGCAGCAAGTTAATTGTTGCCATGGAGTCCTACATGGGATGAAATCAATACTCATTCATTGAATAGATGAGAGAACAAATGCAAAATAAGTTTAGTTCTAAAATGTCAGAATGGAGACATTTGAAACTATTTAGTCCTCCTCCTCATTTGTAGATGAGAAAACTAAGGCCTAAAAAGATAAGATAATATTGCTAAGGTCCAAACCTCTCTCAATGGCTCCAAGACTCTTACCCCTCCAGTATGCAGAAATTAAACCAAGGAAACTGTGAAAAGGAAGACTTGCAAAGGCAGGAAGAAGGACAAATATAAAATAAAGTGGGCCCATTATTGTCAATTAAGCCAAGGTAAATGAATAAAAGGAATTAATCACTTCCCAGTTGAGCAGGCTTTGACTAAAAGAGAGGCTTGAGGTGTTAAAGGCTTCTCAAAGATATGCATAATTTTAGCAAAACAACAACAAAACTCAAATACCTTTCAGTGTTTACATTTCAACAGAGAATTAGAGGCAATGTTTAAATATTACAAGTATCAGTAATACCAGCAGCAGCTTCAGGGTAGTTTTCCTGGCTTTTGAGAGGTGGAGCCCCAGTCAGAAAAACTGATAACAATAGCTCCTCCCCTCCTTTTCCCATCCCCTCCTCCACTTCCGTTTCCTGGCATTGAGTGATCAATACATACCAACCATCATCACTAATTCAACCTTACAATGACTCAATGGAATATTATTATTCCTTTTTTTTTTTTAATATGAGGAAAATGGGAACCAGGGATCCAGGTTACCCTTGGTTAATCTAGAGCACTAGGATTACTCCTAAATATTATTTTTTTATTCTAAACCCAGATGTAAACCACCCTAATCATGCTAAAAACAGATCTATACATTCCTGCATGCTAGAGGCCAATCCAGGGGCCTCTTTGGTTGGTTATAAATGTCTTTCTTGAGTCATCTCATACTCTTTTTTTTTTAAGTGTCTGAATTCTTTTATTGAATTTATTGGGGTACAGGTTTCAAGTGTACAACTCGGTAAAATATCTGCACATTGCATTGTGTTGTCATTGTCCCAAGTAAAGTCTCTTTCTGTCCCCATCTCCCCCCTTGCCCACCTTCACATATCTTCCCTATCCCTTTGGCTATCACCACACTCACATTGTTGTCTATTGTTATCTGTATATATATATCACATTAAACAAAAAAGAAAAAATATATTAAACAAAAAAGTGAATGGATTTGTTTAATCCATTCACTTTCTTTCATACAGTCCCCTAATCCCCTCCTCTCTGACAGATGTCAGCATGTTTCATGTATTTATGCTTCTATTTCTCTTTTGTTGTTTCAAGTTTGCCCAGTGTGTGGAAAAACTGTCTTGGCTTAAATGTCCAAAGTCAGGGGCAAAAACATTAGGTTTGGGAGTTCTAGCATAGGTGGGACAACATCTGAATAAATCAGAGGTCACTTACTGAAGGTCAGATTTGACTCAGGGTATTCTAGAGGTTTCTAAATGTATTTCATCTCAATATTAAACAATCAGGCAATGTCACATAGTCTAGAAAAAGTATTTTGAAAAAGCCAAAAGATCTGTCAACTCTAAGTCTTCCATTGCCCACAGCTGAGAATCAGCTGCCCCTTCTCATGGGGTGTGTATGCTGCCTCTCACCACCCCTGCCACCATTCCCTTGTCTCCCTGATTTAATTATCATGGGTTTGCCTGGCCTTCTTGAGCATTTGCATTTGAGACCTATAGAACAGGCAGAACAATAATACACAGCAATACTTTTCAGTCTCTAGGTGCTCCTACTTCTTAATAAAATGTCTTGTTATGCTATTGTTACTATTACACTTCAAAAATTGCTATATATGAATATAAAATGCCAGGTTTGGCTCTAGGGGTTTCAAGAGAAGTGACACATTTTTAACCTAGTACTTTAAAAAATGCCATTGGCTTTTTAAGGTTCACATATACTTAAGGCAACCTGTCCCATGAAAGCCACTTCTCTTACCATCAGTCCTCTGACCTCATTTGCAGATAGTGTAATTTGTCTTACAACCCTACATAAATTTACTACATAAGTAATTTCCCCCCAAAGCTATTTTCCCATGAACCCTGTGCAAGTAAATTGCTTATTTTCTTTTCCCAAGTTGGAGCAGAGGTCACCATGACTTCTTATGCAATTTCAATGCAGACAATAGTTTCCTCTTTGACTTCTTTAATGAGAACAGGGGTGTGTGTGTGTGTTTCGGTTTGTGTTTTTTGTTTGTTTGTTTGTTTGTTTTGTTTTGTTTTGTGTGTGTATGTGTTTTTAATGTCACATTTGCCTGCTATTTCCATCCAGTTTACTGGGGCCAGACATTAATCTGAAACCAGAGGGTAAGTACATTGGATGATGCATCCATATTCTCAGGTGGTCTGCATCATAGGAGTAGGAAAGGAGCTTCATGCAGAGGAAAGGAAGAGACAGAGAACAATCCCCTTCCAAGTTCAATAAAAGAAAGTAGAATCAGAAGAGGAAGTGAGGCAAGCAGGCAGGAAAAAGTCCCAGCTTGAGATTTGGGATTTAGCTAGATGTACTTGACTTGCCCTACCTTGTGACACAAAAGCTACTGAGTTGGTGATTAGGAGGCCATTATACTTTTGAAGTAATATATCATCAAGATGACTAATAATTAAAGGTGACAAAAGAGCCTTTTTGTATGCAGTATCTATTGACCTGTGTCATTTTCCAGAAAAATTATGAATGCGTGTGTGTGTGTGTGTTCTTTCTCTTATTGCTTAATTATTTTATTTAATATCTACTGAATGTCAGGATGAGATCATTCTGGTACTATGCCACGTCTTTTAAAGGCATTAATGTATTTAATTTTGACAGTAATCTTATGTTGTATATACTCTTATTAAGCCATTTTGACAAAGAGGAAATTGCAATTTAGTGAAATTAAGTGTGCTGCCCAAAGTAACACAGCTATTAAGTGATAAATAGAAATTTGGAAGAACACAGATGGAAATTAAAGCCACCAGTCTTAAATGCTCTACTTTCTAGCTTGTCTTGATGCCCACAGTTATTCATAAAAGGTACATGTCATTGGTCTAATATGTCATTATAATACTAATAATGTGAGAATTCTTCATGTCTTCCTTTTTCTCAGAATATCTCAGAGTCTGTTAGCCTCTTTACCCAAGTTCTTCTCTCCCCGACAAACTCATGCCTCTTTATCCTGTTCTGAATGTTCTGAAAACTCTATATAAATTAAATCATGAATACTGTTAATAATGTCACTATGATCAACCTACTGGAATTTAACAGAGGATCACTTTCATTCATATCAGTCAAGCACTTTCCAGTTCACCATAGTTTACATTTTTATTCTTGCTGCCTCCTTGGTAGGTGGGTATTATTATTATCAATGGGTTATCAGAGAGATTTGGCAGGAAAGTGAAGTTACTTGCAGGCAATGACATTTATGGTAGACACCAACCTTTAGGTTCAAAGAAAAATACAGGACTCACTCAGAAATTATCTTCATGAGAAAGGCTCTTTGGTCACCTTGATCATAAATTACTTCAAAAGTATGATGGTGCATCGAGTAAGTCCCAAACCTCCTCATGCTGGGACTTTTCCCTGCTTGGTTTCCTCATTTCTTCTTCTGTTTCTTCTTTCTTTTCTTCTTCCTCCCTCTCTGCATTGCTCTGATGGAACTCACATTCCCAACTTTGATGAAATGAACAAATTCAGTAGTTCAGGAAAGAACATGAATTTTGGATTCAGATGAGACTAGATCTGACTTCCAGTTGGCTGAGCACTAGCAATGGACACTAGTTACTGATCTTCTAAAACAGAGGTTCTCAAGTATGGTCCCTGACCCAACAGCATTAGCCTTACCTGAAAACTTGTTAGAAGTGCAAATACATAGGCTCCACTCCAGATCTACTGAACTTGTTAAAAATGAAAATACTGGACCCCACCCTGAATATTCTGGGTATAGAACCCAATAATCTGTAGTATCACAAGCCCTCCAGGTGTTTCTGATTTTCTGATAAATACTAAAATGTGAGAATTACTACCCTAAAAAAAACCTCCATAGTGAAGAAATAACACTTTCATCACAGTTTCTTTGAGGATTAAATAAGATAATGCAAATGAACTTCAGGCAAATCTAGGGATCCATAAGCGATACTAAACATATGATAGCTTTCAGTAGTGGTTGGAATAGACAAGAAATAAAGGAGATATTAAAAGCACAGTGGCCCAGCTGGCATGGCTCAGTGGTTGAGCATTAACCTATGAACCAGGAGGTCATGATTCAATTCCCATTAGGGAGCAGGCCCAGGTTTCTTACTTGATCCTCAGTTGTGGGGGTAGGGAGGATCTGTAGAAGGTGGCTGATCAATAATTATCTCTCATCATTGATGTTTCTTTCTCCCTTCCCCTTACTCTCTGAAATCAATAAAAATATAAAATAATAAATAAGAACAGTAGTTCTCTGTGCCTCTTGCATGTAAGTAAATGTTAACTTGCTTCCTAAAGCCTTCAAACACCCTGCACACATCTACTGCCCAAACCCAGATGTCCAGAGACCAATGAAAAGCTAGAGTTTCCTCCCTGGTGTCTCTTTATTGCTGCTTCCTGGACCTCCGAAGGCTACCAGCTTTCATGGCTAGGTCAATACTCACAATCATCTCCAAGTGTGCCTGGTTATTTTGGTTTTGCAAAACATAATCTGAGAAACAGAGAAAATATGACTAGAACTAGGTGCAAAGAACCTGACCAGAAACACCACAACAGAGAAGAAAATATAGAATTCATCTGAGCCAAGGCAAATATTACCATGACACTCACCAATAAACAGCTTCCCAGAGGACAGAAAAACAAGGAACGTATGGGATTTGAGGAGCATCCATCATTGGACAAAGTTGCTTATTAAATGTACATAATCTAAATTTTAAATACAAATATTAAAAAGACTTATCAAATCCCATTATGATTTGGCAATCTTCAAAAGATTTTTTATAATCTTCATCTCACTGGACTCTCATGAGGGTCCAGAAAGGGGAAATAAATCTGTATTAGCACTTTATAGGCAGTCCTTGGGTTATTTCAGACTCGACAGTAAGTAATTTCAAGGTTACATCAACATCTCACATCCTATCTAATAAAAGAGGACTATGCAAATTGACCATACCTCCACTATACCCACCAACCATGACCACCAGCCAATCATAGTGAGTATGTAAATTAACCCAACCAAGATAGCTATGACCACAGAGAGAGCAGGAGGGAGGCTTGGGTTGCCCCTGGCAATGGAGGAAGCCAAGCTTTCCTAAAACCCTGACAGGCCCAGGCAACAAAGTTTCAATGGCTGTGTGAGCAGAAGGGTTGGCTCTGCTCCAGGCTACAATTGTAGAGGATCAGTAAATACCAGATACCAGGACCTCAACTTGGGTTGCTGGGTGGGTGTGGTCAGCCTGCAAATCACCACAGGCCCCTCGTGGAGACCACCCCATTCCCCAAAGGAAAACCCACCCTGATCTAGGACACCCTTCAGGTCAAACCATCTTGCCCCACCTATGCACCAGGCCTTTATCCTATCCAATAAAAGAGTAATATGCAGATTGACCATCACTCCAACACACAAGATGACTGTACCCATGTGGTCAAAAGATCCTGCCTCTATGTGGACACAAGATGGCAACCACAAGATGGCCAGTAGGGGAGGGCAAGTGGCAGAGACCAGGCCTGCAAGGGAGGAAAGTTGGGTGTGATCAAATCTGCAGGGGAGGGCAGTTAGGTTGGAACCGAGGTCTGCAGGGGAGAGAAGTTAGAGGCAAACAGGCTGGCAGGGGAGCAGTTAGGCATCAATCAGGCTGGCAGGGGAGTGGTTACGGAGTGATCAGGCTGGCAGGCAAAAGCAGTTAGGGGCAATCAGGAAGACAGGCAGGCGAGCAGTTGAGAGCCAGTAGTCCTGGATTGTGAGAGGGATGTCTGACTGCCCATTTAGGCCAGATCCCACCTGGATCGAGCCTAAATGGGCAGTCAGACATCTCTCAAAGGGTCCCACATTGGAAAGGCAGCAGGCTGGGCTGAAGGACACACCCCCATGCACAAATTTTGTGCACTGGGCCTCTAGTTTATTTATAAAAACTGAAGTCCTGTCATTTTGAGGTATGTACATATGTGCTTTATGTTTTATTTTTGTTTGTTTTGTGTTTGTTTTTATTGTGTTACATGTATACATATCTCCCCATTGCCCCCCTCCCTCCCACGCATACCCTAATCCCCCAGTGTCTTGTGTTCATTGGCATGATTACAGTACATAGTACATACTATGAAAGAGAAGCTAGGAAAGGGAATAATAGAAATCCATTTATTTATTTGCTTATTTTGTTTTTTAGATTCCACATATAAGTGAAATAATAATGATGTTTGTCTTTCTCTGCCTGAGTTATATCACTTAGCATAATGCCCTTTAGGTTTATCTATGTTGTTGAAAATTGTATAATTTCCTTCGAGTAATATTCCATTAAATATATATACCACATCTTTCTTATCTAATCATCTATTGATGGACACTTAAGTTGCTTCCATATCTCAATATTGTAAGTAATGCTGCCATAAACATAAGGATTTATATGTATTTTTTCAAATTAGTGTTTTGGATTTCTCTGGATAAATACCCAGAAGTGGAATTGCTGGCTTATAGGTAGTCCTACTTTTAATTTTTTAAGAACCTCCATACTGTTTTTTCATAGTGGCTTTATCAATCTGCTATCCTCTAAACAGTGTAGAAGAGTTTCCTTATCCCCACATCCTTGCCAACACTTGCAGTTTGTGGATTTATTGATAATAACCATTCTGACAGGTGTGATGTGATATCTTATTGTTATTTTAATTTATATTTATCTGATGATTAGTGACCTTGAGCATCTTTTCATATATCCTCTTTAAAGAAAGGTCTATTTAGGTTCTTTGCCCATTTTTTAAATTGGATTGTTTAGGCAGGTTTTTTCGTTTTTTGTTTTTGGGTGTTTTTTTTTTGTTTGTTTTTTTTTTGGTGTTAAATTGTATGAGTTCTTTATATATTTTAGATATTAACTCTTTATTGATTGTATCATCAGTGAATATCTTCTCCCCCTGGGCAGGTTGTCTTTTTGTGTTATTATTTCCTTTGCTGTGTAAGAACATTTTAGTTTGATGTAGTCCCCTTTGTTTGTTTCTTCTTTTAGTTCCCTGGCCTGAGGAGATATATCCCAAAAATATTAGTATGAGAAATGTCAAGGAGTTTACTGCCTATGTTTTCTTCTTATTCTATGTTAGGAGTTTTATGGTTTTGGGTCTTACATTTCAGTCTTTAATACATGTTGAGTTTGTTTTTATATATGGCATAAGAAAGTGACCAGTTTCTTTCTTTCTTTTCTTTCTTCTCTTTTTTTTTTTTTTGCATGTATCTGTCCAGTTTTCAACATCATTTATTTATTTTTATTTTTAATATATTTTTATTGATTTCAGAGAGGAATGGAGAAGTAGAGAGAGATAGAAACATCAATGATGAGAAAGAATCAATGATCTGCTGCTTCCTGCATGCCCCCCTACTGGGATTGAGCCTCCAACTGGGGCACGTGCCCTTGACAAGAATTGAACCTGGGAACCTTCAGTCTGCAAGCCAATGCTCTATCCACTGAAGCAAACCAGCTAGGGCCCAACATAATTTTTGAAGAAACTATCTTTACAGCATTATATATGCTTGCTTCTTTGAATTATAAATTAATTGCAAACATATGTATGAGTTAATTTCTCTATTCTTTATTATTTTTCATTGATCTATGTAACATTCTCCTTCTTTTTTTGGAAATCTTCATCCAAGCATATTTTCCATTGATTTTTTAGAGTAAAAGAGAGGGGAGAGACAGAAAGAGAAATCTCAATGTGAGAGAAACATATCGATTGGTCCTTTATATTGATCTATGTATCTATTTTTATGAAAATATCATGCTGTTTTGATTGCTATTATTTTGCAGTATAGGTTAATATAAGGTAGAATGATACCTCTGACTTCATTCTTCTTTTTCAAGATCACTCTGACTAAATTTCATACAAATTATTTGTTCCAGTTTTGTTTATATGTTAAAGGAACCAGTTCTTGGTTTCAATATATATTTTTTTTTGTATTTTTTAAGAGACTATTTTGTTTTTCTGCTCTGAAATTTATTTTCTTCTACTCAATTTGAACTTCATTGTTCTTTATCTATTTCATTTGGGTGTGAGGTTAGATTGTTTATTTGGGATTTTTCTTGTTTGTTTATTGTTGTTTTTGAGACAGGTCTATAATGCTATAAATTGTAGGACTGCCTTTGCTGTGTCCCATAGTTTCGTATCATTGTGTTTTCATTTTCATTTGTCTCAAGGTATCATGATTTCTTCCTTAGTTTCACTGTTATCCATTCATTATTTTGCAACATGTTATTTCATCTCTATGTGTTTGTATTTTTCAGTATTTTTCTTTCAAATGATGTTTAGTTTCATATTATTGCATTTGGAAAGATGCTTAGTGTGATTTCTACTTCTACATTTATTGAGACTTCTTTTGTGTCCTAACACAACTCCACTCTGGAAAAAGTTTTATGTATGCTTGGAAAGAATGTATACTCTGCTGCTTTGTGGTGAAATGCTCTAAAAATATAAATCTCTCCAGTTCAATGAGTCATTTAAGGCTTCTGTTTCCTTGTTGGTTATCTGTCTTAATGACCTATCCATTGATGTATTTAGGTCCTCAACAGTTCTGTATCACTGTCAATCTTTTCCTTTATGTCTGTCAATATTTGCTTTATATATATAGGTGCTCCTACTTTGAGTACATAAATATTTACAAATTATCTCCTCTTGTGGATTGACCCCTTTATTATTATGAAATGACCTTCTTTGACTCCACTTATCGTCTTTGTTTTAAAGTTTATTTTGTCTGATATAAGTATTGCTACCCTATAGAGATCCACTTCTTTTTTTCTTAATTAAATCTTTATTATTCAGATTATTACATTTGTTTTTCTTTTTTTCCCCTCATAGCTCCCCTCTACCCAGCTTCCACCCTTCCTTCTACCCTTACCTCCCTCCTGTTGACTTTATCCATAGGTGTATGATTTTTGTCCAGTCTCTCCCTGTACACCCCTCACACCTTTCCCCCTGAGAATTATCAGACCACTCCCTTTCTGTGCTCCTGATTCTATTATATTCACCAGTTTATTCTGTTGATCAAATTTTTAATTCACTTAATTTTTAGATTCACTTGTTGATAGATATGTATTTGTTGTTAATAATTTTTTATCTTTTACCTTTTTCTTCTTCCTCTTCTAAAAGAGTACCTTTCAGCATTTCATATAATACTGGTGTGGAGTTGATGAACTCCTTTAGCTTTTTCTTCTCTGTGAAGCTCTTTCTCTGCCCTTAAATTCTGAATGATAGCTTTGCTGGATCGAGTATTCTTGGTTGTAGGTTCTTGCTATTCATCACGTTGAATATTTCTTGCCACTCCCATCTGGCCTGCATGGCTTCTGTTGAGAAATCAGCTGACAGTCGTATGGGTGCTCCCTTGTAGGTAATGAACTGTTTTTCTCTTATTGCTTTTAATATTCTCTCTTTGTCTTTTGCTATTGGCATTTTTTAATTATGATGTGTCTTGGTATAGTCCTCTTTGAATTGTTTTTATATGGGGGTTCTGTGTGCTTGCTGGACTTGTAAGTCTATTTCTTTTACCAGATGTGGGAAGTTTTCAGTCATTATTTCTTTAAATAGGTTTTCAGTATTTTACTCTCTCTCTTCCTCTGGCACCCCCACAATTCTGATGTTGGTACACTTGAAACTGTCCCAGAGGCTCCTTACATTATTTTCACATTTTTGGATTCTTTTTTCTGTTTTCTTTTCCAGTGAGTGTTTTCTGCTTCTTTGTATTTCAGATCTTTGATTCGATTCTTACGTTCCTCTAGTCTGCTGTTAGGTCTCTGAATAATATTTTTTATATCAGTCAGTGTATGTTTAAATTCTAGTTGTTCCTTTTCCATCTCTAGTTGGATCTTTTTCATCTCCTCTTGGGACTCACTAACTTTATCCAACTTTTCTAGGATATTCTTGAAAAACCTTATAAGCGTGGTTTTGAACTCTATATCCAGTCATTTGTTTTCCTCCATTTCTTTTGTTTGTGATCTCTTCCCTTGTCTCGACATTTTCATTATGCCGGGAGAACTTGTGTGTTGAATTCAGCCTTATGATACCAGACTTGTAAAACAGCAAAAGCCTCTGTTGAGCTTGGGATGGGTGGAGTCTCAGGGCTTACGGGACTGCCTTGCCTTCCAGTCGGCCCCGCCCTCCACAGCCCCTGAGTCTCTCGTGACTGGGTAATCACTGGAGCAGTCCCTGTGCACGCGAGCTCTCTTGCAGTGCCTCTAGACTGCTGCCCCTCCGGCTCCCCTGCACTCCAGGACCATATGAGTCTGAGTCCCCAGGGTTTCACCTGAAACCAGGGTTTAGTGGAGTTTGAAATGGCACAATTCGGAGGGTCTGTCTCCTGCCCACTCATGAAAGCCAGCAGCACAATCAGCAGTCGGTCCTCTATGCGCAGTGCTGTGTGCGCCATCAGACTTCTGATCTTTTGCGACTCCCCTAAATTTCTGTACACTTCTTCCTTTTCACAGTCCTAACTCACCCCATATGAGTTTCGACTGGATCTGGGGTTTAGTGTCATAGGATAAGGGGTTCAATGCCATTGGGAGTCTCCGTTTCCCTCCTGCCAGAGAAAGCCAGCCACGTTCTCCAGCACCTGCTCTCTCCATGTGCGCATCTCCGTAGGTCACCTTTTTGCAGCTCCTCTGGGTCTCTGTGGCCCCTCTCTTTCCTTCTAGTTGTAGGATTTCCACTCAGCCAGCTTTCCTGTGGTTTTGGATGATGTCCGTTCTGTCTTTTAGTTGTAGTTTTGAAATTGTTGTGCGAGGCAGCAGTGTAGGTGTTTACCTATGCTGCCATCTTGGATTCTCCCTTGAGATCCACTCCTAATTTGGAGCCAGAAAGCTCTCACTGGAGCAAGTGTATTCTTATTAATATATGGAGGACATGCAGTAGCCATACATACAGCAACTGATAGTAAAAGCATAATCGTACTTTGAAGGCCATGAGGTGCATGGAAATAACCACAGAAGTTTTATAGGTGGGGCTGGTGAATAAATTAAAAGTTACAGGTAAACCAAGGATATACCCACCAACACACACACAGTATATATCTATAAAAATAAAAGGCTAATTGCTAATTAGACTGGACATCTTCCAGATGTCCTTCCTGGGGAAGCTGAGGCCAGTGGGAAGCCTGTCTGGGTCCTGGTGGCTGCTGGTGATCAGAGAAGGGAAGCCAGGGTCCCGAGTGCCAGAGTGAAGCCAGTGACAGCAGCTGGGGGAAGGAAGGCCTTCTCTTAAAGGAATTCTCATGCACTGGGCCTTTAGTGTATGTGTATGTATATATACAGTACTTATAATGTCTTAAAGGACTGCTTCTGGATGGATTTTATGCATTACTTACCCATCCACCAAAATGCTTAATACAGTTACTGGACCAAGTAGGATTTCAAAGAATATGTATCAATTGATTGGTTGGCTGAATAAGTGAATCTAGATACTACTCAGGAGAATGCCTGAAAAATGCTAAATGCTTACTAAATGTTAAATATTGTTATCCCACAGTAACAAAATCCCTTTTACAAAAGCTTCCATAAATATTAAATGCAAAATGGTCTAGTGCAGTGGTCAGCAAACTGCGGCTCCTGAGCCACATTTGGCTCTTGGGCTCCTTGCGTGTGGCTCTTCCACAAAATACCATGTGTGGGCACGCACTTACAATGCAATTGAAACTTCGTGGCCCATGTGCAAAAGTCGGTTTTTGGCTCTCAAAAGAAATTTCAATCATTGTACTGTTGATATTTGGCTCTGTTGACTAATGAGTTTGCCTACCACTGGTCTAGTGCAAACCAAATTCCCAGGGCCTGACACATTTACAGTTTAACAAAACACTGGACCTCCTAATTAAAAAATAATAAGCCTGTCAATTATGGAGACACAAGCGTGATGGTGTGGTTGCATGTGCTACAGCAGTTATCCTGCTCTGTGAGCTTTACCCTCTGAGCATTCAATTAAAAGCAGCCCTCAACTCACTCCTCATACCATATGCTGATCCTGAAAGCCTTTTTTCTTCTTTGTAAAATCTTAAATGAAAGACAGAATGAAGAAGGATATATGGGCATATACATAACACCTTTAGAAGCTAGCAATTTATAACCCTTTATTTCCACCTCCCCATCCACCTTGGCCCTTGATTTGCTGTGTGACCGTGAACAACCTACCCTGACATCGTTGCATTTCTGTGTGTAATTAAAATGATAAAATAATAGTATAAAAGCTGCTTTCAACCTGCCTGACTGAGATTGGATTCAGAGTAGTTAATTATATTCCCAAATACTTCCAAAATATCATGTTGAATATAATTTTCATGTTTGTACTAATTAAGCTTGTTCAATACCACACAGTAAGGTAGTAAATTTAATTCTACCACATTACCAAACCATTGCAAGCATTCTTACAGGAACTGTTCTACTCTTTAGAAATATAAAAAAAGCAAATTGTATAATGCAGAATTATGGTTATTGAGATTGTATGCTAATATACATTTCTCTAACTTGGGCAGTCCTGTAAATGAGGCTAAATGGGCCAATATAATATGGTTTGAGAGGTCTTGGGACCTACCTATGCTGTAAAGCACTTTTCCCCAAAGCTTGTCATACCATCTCAAGGTCTACCTTTGGTAGTCAAGAGAATATCATGGAAAGGACTGTGTACCGTCTACTTCTTCCATTAGCAAAGAGTGCACAGAAATGTGATTACTTGTTTCCGTGGCTGTTTCAGTAGAGTGTAAGCTTCATGAAGTCATAAAATATATCTTTTTTTTTCTTTCAGTCATATCTCCAGCAATCAGGGAAATACCTGGCATATCATGGCCATTAATGACACACTGTTAAATAAATTAGTGGATTTATGAATGGGCTTGGCAGGTGGAGTTGGACAGATGTGAGTTCCGATCCCAACTCTACTACTTACTAATCAAGTGACTTTAGCTGAATTATTCTATTAGGAATGTTATTTTTGTATCTAGGTTCAATATCTTTCTCAAAAGTATTAAGGATAAAGTAAAGAAATATGTATAGAACACTCAACTTAGTGACAAGCATAAAACAGCCAAGCAGTAAGTTCAGGCTGAATTCTACAGGTATTTTGGTTCAATCAGATCTAAATTACCATATATGCTAATCCCTGACAGGCTAATGGAAAGACACAAAAAATAACACACTACAGTCTTTACCTTCATGAAGAATATACAGCAGTTGAGGAGATAAATGATAAAATTATACTTTTAAAATCATGACTGCGGCAGGGGAGGAGAAGGAGAAGGGAAGCAAGATGGCGGCATAAGTTATACATCTGTACGCGCTGCCCCTCACAACCACACCAAAACTACAACTAAAAGACAAAATGACTATCCCCCAGAACCATGGGAAAGCTGGCAGAGTGGAAGTTTTACAACTAGGAGGAAAGAAAAAAGTGCATTGAGACCTGTTAGGTCATGCAGAGGCTCAGAAAGGCAGAGGTACAGAGATGCATGCAAATCGGACTGACATGCACTGTTTTATTTTTTGGGAGGGAGTTACAAGTTCCCAACTGCTCTGAACTCCAGTTTCCAGTGAAATTCTGGGAACTCAGACTCATACAGGGAGAAACTGGACAGTCTGCTTTTGGGTCAAAAAGTGAAGGTGTCAGAGGTGTGCACAGGAATCAGTGTTTACTGCCCTGGGGTGCAGGACACAGGTCACAAAATAGAACGTGGAAACACGGAGATGTAGAGAGGGCTGTCTGCCATGCCCTAGTGGTTCCCTGAGTCCCCACCCCACCCAATTTACAAACCCACCAAGCTGTGCAAAGCGGCATTTGCATATGAATGGCCTGCCCTCTTGCAGCTTAACCTAACAAATTGCAATTGAGTCAGACAATTCCAAAACTTCCAAACTCTAAGCAAAGAGGAGAAATCTGAAGATCTCCCTGTAGCTCCTGTGTGGCCTCATACAGTAACTGACTTGCATCTCCTTTAATATCCAGGAACCAGTATACCTAGAGGTCAGTGTGAGATCACACCAGATTCCAACTCCTCACATATAAAAGACACACTCAAGAGGTAGACTCGGTGAGCACCAAAGCCCTACTGAAGCAAGTCCTGCCCCATAGAGGTTTCTCCAGTGCAACAGTTCTTCCATTATAGATACAGCTAATCCTCGTAGACAATTAGCCTAGAAGTTAATACCTCGCAGTGTACCAATATCAATCAAGGCTTAACTACAATAAGACTGGGTACTCAGCCCACAAAGGGGTGCACCAAGAGTGTTTACCTCAGGTGATTGGGAAGGTGGAGCTACTGGACCATAAAGGACAACTAGCACACAAAACCATTTCATCAACACAGGGAAGCAGCCAAAATGCAGAGACAAAGAAACATGTCACAAATGAAAGAAATAGAGGAAAGCAAACTACTGGACATAGAGTTCAAAACTCCATTCATATGCAAAAGCCCCTGTGCACAGAATCTCGCTGGAAACCAGAATAACATTTATAAGGTTACTCAAGAATCTCCTATAAATCACTGAGAAATTTAATGAGAAACTTAGTGAGACCTTCAAGAATCTTAATGAGCATGCCAAAAAAAAAAAAAATGGAAAAGGACAAGTCAGAAATTAGGTATACACTGTCTGAAATAAAGAATAATATACAGAAATCCAACAGCAGATTAGAGAACCCCAAGAATCAAACCAAAGATCTGAAATATGAGGAAGCAAAAAACACCCAACTAAAAAAACAAACAAAACAAAACAAAACAAAAAAACAGAAAAAAATAGTCCAAAAATGTGAATAGTGTAAGGAGCCTCTGGGACAACTTCAAGCATACCCACATCAGAATTACGGGGGTACCGGAAAAAAGAGAGATCAAGATACTGAAAACCTATTTGAAGAAATAATGATTGAAAACTTTCCCTACTTGGTGAAACAAATGGACTTACAAGTCCAGGAAGTGCACAGAACCCCAAACAAAACAAAAAAAAATCCAAAGAGGACCACATCAAGACACATCATAATTAAAATGCCAAGGGCAAAAGACAAAGAGAGAGTCTTGAAAGCAGCAAGAGAAAAACAGTTAGTTACCTATAAGGGAGTACTCATAGGAATGTCAGTTGATTTCTCAACAGAAACTATGCAAGCCAGAAGGTAGTGGCAGGAAATATTCAAAGTGATGAATAGCAAGAACCTACAACCAAGATTACTCTACCCAACAAAGCTATCATTCAGAATTGAAGGTCAGATAAAGAGCTTCACAGATAAGAAAAAGCTAAAGGAGTTCATCACCACC
The DNA here is from genome assembly GCA_004026805.1 of Lasiurus borealis. Classification (NCBI taxonomy): domain Eukaryota; kingdom Metazoa; phylum Chordata; class Mammalia; order Chiroptera; family Vespertilionidae; genus Lasiurus; species Lasiurus borealis. The sequence goes on from PVJN01008724.1 coordinate 62,162, forward strand.
AAACCAGGATTATATGAAATGCTGAAGGGTATTCTTTAAGAAGAGGAAGAAGAAGAAAAAAGTAAAGATAAATATTATGAACAATAAAGTGATAACAAATACATACCTATCAACAAGTGAATCTAAAATCAAGTGAATTAAAAATCTGATGAACAGCCAAGACCAGTTTGGCTCAGTGGATAGAGCGTCGGCCTGTGGACTGAAAGGTCCCAGGTTCAATTCCGGTTGGGGGCATGTACCTTGCTTGTGGGCACATCTCCAGTGTGGGGTGTGCAGGAGGCAGCTGATTGATGTCTCTTCTCTCATCGATGTTTCTGACTTTCTGTCCCTCTCCCTTCCTCTCTGTAAAAAATCAATAAAATATATATTTTTAAAAAAATCTGATGAACAGAATAAACTGGTGAATATAATAGAATCAGGGGCATAGAAAGGAAGTGGACTGACAATTCTCAGGGGAAGGGGGCGTGAGGGGCGTGGGAAGAGATTGGACAAAATTCTTATACCTATGGATGAGACAGTGGTGGGGGGTAAGGACATGGGGTGGGGGGTAGGGAATCAGGTAGAGGGGAACTATGGGGGAAAAAAACAAAGAGGAATATTTGTAATAAACTGAACAATAAAGATTTATTTTAAAAAATAAATTTAAAAAATAACAAAAACAAAAAAATCATGACTGCCCATAGACCAAAGAAGAGAGGACTCTGTTGCAAGCTATACACTTTTGAGGGTCCTATGCTGGTTGTATCCTTCCTCAAAGGCTGATGATTGTGTAAATCCAAAGGGGCATGCACAGCCAGAGTTCATACCCAATTTTTAATTTATGCTCTGTGTATACAGAACCCACACAAAGCTCCAAGCTTTTTTTTTTTTTTTTAGGACCTATGCAGGCCTCTTCTGGTATTGTGGAATCAAGACTACACATCAGGTACACAGACCTCCTCAATCTGAAAGTTGGTCAAGGGACAGGGATTGTCAAAAGATATACTAGGGCCTGGACACAGAGGCTGAGATGTTCACACATGAGCATATGCATACAGGGACCTTTCTTCAAAAGGTTATACAAAATAATTAATTTAAAGCTCAAATCCAGAGCTGGAGACTTTGTAAGCATTTGATTAAATGGTAGAAAAGTAAAAGTGGAATACTCAACTCATATCAAGTCAAATTCAACAGAGTGGAAAGGACAAATTTTAAGAACAGGTGACATTTGAGAGCCATGAAGAATTTAGACTCATGGAGATAGGAAAATGAACAAGAAGATATCCAAGCAAAGTTCAAGAACTAAAAAATAATTTGTCTTTGGAAGAACAATAAGAAATCTCTTTGGAGGGGGTGTATTATTCTTCTATTGGTGTGGTAACAAATTATTACAAACTTAGAGACTTAAAACAACACACATTTATTATATTATTGTTCTATAGGCCAGAAGCCTGAAGTGAGTCTTACAGGATAAAAATAAAAATACTAACAGAGTTTCCATCGATGCTCCAGGAAGGAATTTTTTCCTGGCCTCTTTCTGCTTCTAGAGGCTGCCAGTATTCCTTGGTTTGTGGCTTCATCAGTCCAATCTTTGCTTCCATTGTTATATCTCTTGTCTGATCTCTATTTTCCTGCCACCTATTTATCAAAACTCTTGTGACTACATTGAGATCACCTGGAATATAGGATATCTGCCCTATCTCAAAACCCATACTTAATCACTGATA